>JABUQX010135884.1:0-7500 GCA_015478945.1 Trachelipus rathkii | reverse complement strand
TAATAATAATAATAATAATAATAATAATAATAATAATAATAATAATAATAATAATAATAATAATAATAATAATAATAATAATAATAATAATAATAATAATTAAAACATATGAAATCTCTATATAAGTAATAGAAATTCTGAAGCAACTTAAATATATTTAATATAATGCGAAATTATAATTAGAAATTCCAAATATAGGTCCAGGAATTTCGAAGATGGAATTTTTAATACAATTATTATCAAGTAATAAATTAATACTAAACAAATAAATACCATCAATTATCTTTATTAAAATACTAAATGATAAAAAAACGAGCTGCTATTAATAAATAAATAAATAAATATGTAAATAAATAAATGAATGAATAAATAAATAAATAAATAAGTTAAAAAATAAATATATAAATAAATAAAAAATAAAAGAAATAACTAAGTAAATAAATAAAAAATAAATATTTAAATAAATAAATAAATAAAAATAAATAAATAAATAAATAATAAATAAATAAAAAATAAAAAATAAAGAAATAAAAAGATAAAAAACAAATAAATAAAAAAATTAATAAATAAATAAATTAAAAAATAAAAAAAAATAAAAAGATAAAAAATAAATAGATAAAAAATAAATAAAAAATAAATAAAATAAATAAATAAATAAATATGATAGAAAATATTGTGAGAAAATCAGGTTGAAAGATGGATTGAAGTGAGGAACCTGTTCGTATGTTATCTAATCTTGTTTATTATTTTCTCTTCTATTTTCTATCGAATTCAACCATATTCATTCTGCTTTGAATTATTCATTTAGCAAAATAATTAATTTTACTTTTTAATATATATATATATATATATATTATTACATATATATTATTAAATTATTATTATTATAAAAATTATTATATATATTATCTCTTATATATGTGATATACATTCTCGATGTAATATATTATTATATATATTAATATTGTTGTTATTATTATTCATAAATATATACATATAATTATTTTTATTTTATATTAAAGAAATATTATTATTATATTATTATTATTATATATTATTATTATTATATATATTATTATATATATATGTATATATATATATTATTATTATTATATTATTTTATTATATAGAAATATTATTATTATTACATATTGTTATTATTATATATATTATATTATATTATTATTATTATTATTATTATTATTAAACATATATATATAAGTTAGATATATATATATATATATATATATTATTATATATTATTATTATTATTATTATTATATTATATTATTATATTATATTATTATATGACAGCTTGAAAATTAAAATTATATTTAAAAATGGATATATGAAAATGAAACTGGACAAGTTCATTGTAGGATGACCCAAGTTCATTTTACGAAGGGATTAACTTTCTCTGTTTCTCACAAAGCTAAACCGCTTTCTAATTTAGTAACCAATTATTAAATGTAGTAAATTAAGCTATGAAATATCTTATTTTTTTAATCTTATGACGTGAATGAACACTTTGAGTTGAGCTTTTAATAAAAATACAATAGAAAACATATAAGAAAATACGGATTTTTTTTTTTTTTTTTAAAATCTTTTATACAGTTTGAAAATTTCTTCTTCACTTTTATTTGTTTTTGTTTTTCATTTTTTATATGTAAATAAATATAAAATAGAAAAGAAATCTCTCTCTCTCTCTCTCTCTCTCTCTCTCTCTCTCTCTCTATATATATATATATATATATATATATATATATATATATATATATATATATATATATATATATATATATATATATATATATATATATATATATATATATATATATATAAGGGCCAATAGTCGTATATGCTATATTGAACAAGTATTCGTATAAGGAGAAATTTCCAAAGCCAAATAAGCAGTTTATGAAATGTACTTTAATAGATCTTGTTTAGATATTTTTATTTTCAATTCCTGAAACTTTTATCATCACCTTGAACGTTCCTTCCAGCTACGATGTAAAAAATTATTGAGGAAATTAGAATAGAAAATGTTTTATAAATTTTTTCAGACACTTCCTATCATTTATATAATATTAATAATATTAAATATTAAAACACTAATATCAGATCTGGTAATGGTATTAAAGTAAATTGTGTGAAGATGATAAAATTGAAATATATTACTGTTCAACCATCAGACAAAATATTATGGTATATTTTAAAGATTTTTTCCGTTTTAGGCTATTTCTTCTGTCAATGGTAAATTTATATTGGTTTTCATTGTAATATATTTGAATATACGGTGCATTAAGAATATATAATTGAAATATTTAACTTCAGTCTATAAAATTATTTTCCTATTGCAACTTTTAAGTAAGAATGTCATCACTTACGTGCAACCCAAAGCTCTAATCTTGCAGGAGTCATGTTTTTTTTATGTTTCCTTTAGAATGAAAAGACCAGAGCTTAACATTAATGTACCTGAATTGGAGAAAATTATTTTAATATACAAGGCATTTGATAGTGTGCAAGTAAAGCGAAAGTAGGTAATAAAGAAGCAACAATGTTCAGAGGTCAGTTGCATCAAGGTCACTTGTCACAGCATCATATATTTAATTAATGTTGGGTTGGAAACACTTCAAAATGAAAAATGTAATAATGAATGATAGTTTCTCGTCATAGGCATGATAAGTGATGAAGTGACAAAAAAAAAAAAAAGAGAGAGAGAGAGAGAGAGAGTTCAGAAGATCATTAATGAAAAGTAAAAAAGAGTATAGGAAAATATAATTAAACCTTAAATATTACCGATTTATTAAAGGATGAATGGTAGCCGTCTGCAACAGCCACTATAGAAGGACCGTAAAGAAAATCAAGGATGTTGCAGTGATTTTAGAAAGATAAACAACGAAGGGTTTAATTAGGTTTTTGCCAAAGACCCTTTCAAAAGGTTTCGATATGCTCAGCGATATTCTCAAAAGAGCAGAGCACCAAAAGTTAGAGAATAATTGAGTGATTAGAGAATTTGCGACAATTCCAATCTTCTCATTAAGGAGAGAATAGAAAGCTTTGGGATAAGCAGAGATTATAAATATACTCGAGAGGATTGAGACAGATTCTGGTCCCCTTTTCTGAACAGGTTGAGTGAGCAATTTATTTTAGCAGGAAGGAATGGAAGTTGATAGGCAGAGAGACGAAACAATTTACTTAGAAGGTGTACAAACTAGGAAGAAATAAATTTTGAGAACCACAAAGAAATACGGTCAGAACCATACTCAATTTTTGTATTATTCTTAGAAAGAGAAGAGTCACTTCTTTGAAAGAAATCATAATCTTAGGAGTTAATGGGTTGACTGAAAGAAAAGAAGGAATGTTAAGCAGAAAACATTTAAGATAAACATTGAGGAAAAAGTTTGAAGGAAAATTTCAGCTTTAAAAGAAGGTAAGGCGGCATAATATAAGTTGGATCGTAGCCTTAATAAAGCACATAAAAATTTTGTTTGAAGAAACCTAATACATTCACACATTCTGGTTGTAGCAATAAAGCTAGTCGGAGGCATTAGGATATCGCTTATAAGTGTACGGTAACACCAAAGCGACATAAACCAATTTTGAAAAAAGAGACCGTGCAGTTCATTCCCCATTACTTTTATTTGATAACTATTTGCAGACTCCTAGCGTAACTTAGGCAGCGGGTGACGTATCTTCTTTGAAAGAACTCTAAAAATACTGACATACGCTTGTAGCAATTAAAGTGGGCTAAATGGAGCATTCAAAAACTATAATAAAAAGAGTTAGTGAAACAAAGAAATATATCAACCTTGTATAAGAAGAAATGTCAAATGTTAATTAAAATCACATTCATTAATAATTTGACTCCTAGGAATTAGGCAGGGTTTGAGGGTATCTGTCTTTGAAGACATCTAATACTTTTCAGTCTGATTAGCCAATAAGCGTAGTCCGAGCCTTAGGTATATCGTTCAGGTCTGATGAAACCAAGAAGGGAGAAGTCTAAAGTTTGAACAAAATTAGACATCCCATACTAAGAATCACTTTCATGTCAAGTAGCAATAATTTGGAGCCTCCTAATAACTTTAGGCCAGCAGAGCTGTTGAAGCGGAGACACTTCTCCTTGAAAGAACATCCTTATGAAATACTTACATTCTCGGTCAGCAATAAAGCCTAGCCGAGCTTAGGAATATCGTTTTAAATATGTAAAATATGAGAAATCATAAAGTTAAAAATTAGCTATTCGATACTAAAGTCAGCTTGTCATGTAATTAATTGCTGGGAGCGCCCTAAGGTAATCTAGGCAGTGTTGAAGTAGTATCTTTCTGTATGCAGAAGAAAGAGCTACGTAAAATACGTCTAACATTCCAGGGGATTGTACATGCTAGCCAAAATAAAGAGTAGATCGAAGTTCAGTAATACGAGTCGTTTACAACGTTGTATAAGCGAAAGAAATCTAAAGTTAATTGCATTCATACTAAACACGTTATCATGAATATTTGGGACTCCTAGGTAATCTAGGCATGTGTTTGAGGTATCTTCTTTCAAGAACTCTAAAATATTTACATTCTGGAGAAGCAAAATAAAGCAGTAGTCGAGCTTAGGTAATCGTTTAACGTTCGGCGTTACTAACAAAGAAATTGCTAAAGTTGGAGAAAAAAATTAGCGAATCTCCATACTAACAATTCCACTTTCATGTAATGATGACTCACTCAGGGTAAAGTTAGGCAGCGGTTGACGGTTCTTCTTGAAGAACTCTAAAATACTTGACATTTATGGTTTACAAGAATAAAGCCGCTAAGTCGAGCCTTAGTATGATCAGTGCTTAAGGTTATCAGACAAGGACACATATAGAAAGATTTCGCCAGAGCACAGAACAAAATGTAAGGATCACTGTAACGAAAATTATCAAGTTTCATGTCAAAATTTTGAGACTCCTAGGGTAATGTACAACAGGAAATGTTCGAGGTATCCTTCTTTTGAAGAGAGTGTAAGAGAAGAGAGAGAGAGAAAGGGGAACTCAAAATATACCGGAGAATCGGGACGCAATAAGCAGAATTTCTAAGCTGTCAGAAATGTTAAAATGAATCTCGTAAAAGGTCTTCCAAAACACTCACCCGGTATATGGTACAAGACGGTTATTATGTACATTTCCTTGAGATCTCTTTCTCCTCGATCACTGACCAGGAATACTTCGAAAAGGAGGAACTAGAGAATCATCTTAGAGAACGGATATTTTCTGAATCCCCAGTAGACGACGTTGCGACACGAAAAAGTAAGTATATAATCGAATTAACCGAACATCATGTGATAGTAAATAACCTTACTTCACCAACAGTGTAAAAACTACATCGTTTTAACTCACTCATCATAGACATCTAGAAAATGAGATCCCCCCATCCACCCAACAAAACGAAGGTCACAAATTAAACAAGTATATTATTGAAACAACAAGGTTCTTAACAGCTATATCTTATATTTTCAAAACAGTTATTACTACGATTAGGTATAATGAAACAATTTGTTAAGGCCCTCGATCTTGGTATAAGATCTCCATTATCCCTAACAGTAATTAAGAGATTAGATATCGGTTAATATTAATATAATAGGATGGGTATTATTATTATGCAGTAGACTGTGATCTATGTATTATTTATGACGAAAATTATGCGTATTAGTTTTATATATTATTATTGATTATTGATATTAATTAATTATTTATCGATTGATTTATTTATTTATTTTGGCTACTGATTATCATTCGAATTTTTATCTATTTCATTTTATTATTACATGATATATATATTATTAATAATGAGATTTGAATTATATTGATTAGTATATACTTACTATATCTATTATGTAATCTATCATCATTGATTACGTAGCATATATTATAATATTATCTATTATTAGTTATTATTATTCTTTGTTATTTTCGCTAGTTATTATTATATTATGTGTATCGATGACATTACTCATGAAATGTATATTAGTTATTGATTATTCCAGTTATTGTATTTTTTAGTTTATTCGATAGTTATTAGGAATTATTATGTATTATATCTATTATTATACTATTATTATGTGGGATTATTATCGTGACTTATTCGAAATTTGAATCGTACTAACATAATCGGTATCACGTGAAAAGTGATACATGAGTCACATATATCCTCTAAAGATAGCTATAGATGCTACTAGAAGAGCAATATATAATAATTATACGTTATTGAAAAGTATATGTTAACCTAGTAAAAATAGTATATATATTACTTTAATAAATAATCACTGCGAACCCACCGAGAGAGTATAGAAGATGATCGGATGAGAAATGAATCCTAGATATATGAAATCAGTATATGATAATTTTAGTATACTAGAGACGAGAGACTGAAGAGGTGGGAGTGAAGAGATAGATGACGGTCTAATATATCCGAAGTGAGAATAATATATCTACCTTTAAATTAAAGTTTATTAATATCAAATCTATGTACATCTACACTTATTACTGGTAAATTAACGATAAGTCAATAGCACATAGAATTACACGATAGAGCAGATTGATGAGAAGAGAGAGAGAATGATATAGAGAGAGAGACATAGAGGAAGAAAAATTAGTAAAGGATTGATAGTATGTATATGAAGGAGCCTACGCGGATAGGGGGAGGGCGACTGTTGGGGGTCAGACCCCCCCCCCAAAATTTCCAACAGTACAATTTTTCTCGACAGAAGTTACAGATATAATAATGATACTATAGATGTTAAGACTACTATATATCATAGAGATATATGAGATGTATAAATAAGAGTTTATCTTATAACTGAGAGAGAGATGACGAGAGACTATAAGACGTAAGACTATGAGTAAGATAGATAGCAGAGATAGAAGTAGACGGACCGACGATGTAAAGACGTAATCGAGAAAATGAAGATATTTTACGTCAAGATAGATTAGAGAGAGCATTATCAACTCACTTGATGTACTAAAGGACACACCTGATTCATCTTCCTGGCTTACTATATACTTAATATTTGAACCTCAGGGTCCAATCGACGTTATGTTATCAAGCAATGTGGCTGCGGAAGCTCGAGCTGGTTATATATATTTGGCACTCCTTCCTTCATCTGATTTACTAAACTATACTCATGAGCGTTACTGACTCCGGCTCCATAACTCCGTAGCGTATCTCGTATAGATCCATACTCTATACATCTACATCTTATGATATATAATAGTACTACATCACTTAAACGTCATGTAAATTACTAAAATCAATTATTATAATTATTATTATATATTATAGTTATATTATTACTGATATATAATAATACTAGTATATATATATCATATATATATATATATATTAAATAACTACATATACAGTATATATATCTATATATATATATACATAAATATATCTATATATTATACTATACTATTTTTATTAATACTATATTATTGATATAATTAATCTATTAATTTATATAACGTATAGC
>JABUQX010135883.1:0-17209 GCA_015478945.1 Trachelipus rathkii | reverse complement strand
AAGAAGAAGAAGGAAAAGAAGAATAAAGAAGGAAGAAAAATAAAAAAAAATAAAAAATAAAAAGAAAGAGAAAAGAAAAAGAAAAAGAAATAAAAAGAAAAAGAAAAAAATAAAAAAAAAAAAAAAAAAAAAAAAAAGAAAAAGAGAAAGAAGAAGAAGGAGCAAACAAGAAGCGCAAGAAAGAAGTATGAAAGAAAGAAAGAAGACGAGTAAGGAAGAAGAAAAAGGAAGAAGAAGAAGAAGAAGAAGAAGAGAAGGAAGAAGAAGAAGAAAGAAGAAGAAGAAGGAAGAAAAGAAAGAAGAAAGAAGGGAAGAAGATAGAAGAAAGAAGCGCAGAAAATAGGAAGACAGAAAGAAGAAGAAGAAGAAGAAGAAATAAGAAAAAAAAGAAGAATCAGAATGACGAATATGCAGAAGAATAAGAGAAGAAGAAAGAAAAGAAGAAGAAAAATATACGATAATAATAATATTAAATTACATAATATAATAATAATAAATAAATAATAATAATAATAATTTAATAATAATAATAATATAAAAATAATAATAAATAATAAAGAATAATAATAATAATAATGATACATAATAATAAATAATAATAATAATAATAATAATAATAATATAATAATAATAATAATAATAATAATAATAATAATTAATAATAATAATAATTAATAATAATAATAATAAATAATAATAATAATAATAATAATATTTGTAATAATTAATAATAATAATAATAATAAATAATCATAATCATAATAATAATAATAAAATAATAATAATAATAATATATATTAATAATAAATAATAATAATAAATAATATTAATAATAATAATAATAAATAATTAATTATAATAATATAATAATAATAATAATAATAATAATAATAATACATTTAAAAAAAATAATAATATAATATATAATAATAATGAAATAATAATAATAATAATAATAATAATTGCACTTATTATTATTATTATTATTATTATTATATATTTATCTATTATTATTATATTATTATTATTATTATTCATAATATTATTATTATATATTATTATTATTATTATTATTATTATTATAATAATAATAATAATAATAATAATAATAATAATAATAATAATAATAATAATAATAATAATAATAATAATAATAATAATAATAATAATAATAATAATAATAATAATAATAATAATAATAATTAATAATAATAATAATAATAATAATAATAATAATAATAATAATAATAAATTTAATAATAATAATAATAATAAATAATAATAATTCAATGATGATGTGAACTTTAAAAATTTTAGGAATAAATAAAAAAAGACCTGTTTTCTATTGTGTAATCTGATGGCGCGGAAAACCCGAAAGCTGCTTGCTCATATAAGCGAAATTGAAATTGAAAATGAAATTAAAAAAGACAAAATTGCCATAGCCAATATATTAAATAATAAAAATATGAGAGACAATAATAATCAGGTATTATGTAATTATAACTATAATATGCATGTCGGGACTTTTTTAATATGGTTTCATTTAATAATTTTCATATTGCAAATGATATAGTGGAAGGTCAGGAAAATGTTGCAAATTTCTCACCAGACTTAGCAATTAATAGTTCTGAAAATGAGGAATGCTTGAGCGTTCAAAATCAAATTTTCAACGAGGCTAAGGATGGAGAGAGACCTTGTGATGTATCTGGCTCAAAACTCTATAAAGTATTGAATAGAATTGATAATAGATTTTACATATTAGATAGCGGGTCGGAAATCGACCTGGTTAGTGCTAGCCCCATTCATAGGTCGAAGCGACCACTGGGCCACATTTTAGCCGCCAATGGCACCAAAATAAATGTTTATGATTATATTAATGTAAATTTAGACATTGGTTTGAATAAAATATATACACACAAATTTTATATTGCAGATGTAAAGCTGAACATAATAGGTATTACTTTTTTGAAATATTTTGGGTTTGGGATAGATTTTAAGAACGATGTATTAATTGATCCGAATACTAATCATACCGTATTATTAAGGCCCGATCATTCAATATCCTCTTTAAAAATAAATGCACTCTCTCATGATCTTTTGCATGACCCTCCTAAAACTCACCTTCATCTTTGCCTTTCAAGACCCATCTTTCCTCTTAATGATATATTATATAAATATAAAACGTTATTTTTAAACCCGTATTTAGATGAAAATATTCATTTAAAGATAAAACAACGAAAGAGATGGAATGAGATATTTAATAATTACGGGGGACAAGAAATGGGGGATAAGAGAAAGGAAAGTGAACTGGAGGCAGATTAGGGGGAAAGAAAAAAGCTGGAGATATACCCGAAGGGATATTGAGGGAGTTGGCGAGTGCTTACCCATACAAACCAACCATAAAAGGGTCGCCCATACGATTACCTGGACGTCGCATACCACTCAAATTGTATGAAGCAACAAAAGTGGAATTAAATCAATTAGTAGCGGCAGGTGTTTTGAAACGTGCCAATGCCACCTGGTCAGCGCCCTTTAGTGTTTTAGATAAAGGGGGGGGGAGAGTTAGATTGGTGACAGATTTTAGAGAGCTTAATAAAAGGACGGAGGTAGACATCTTCGGCCTGCCAAATATTTACGATGCAATTTTCGCACTAAAAGGTGCTAAGTACTCTTCCAAAATTGACTTGACGAACGGCTTCTACAATTTGCCACTGCATCCTGATAGCCAGAAGTACTTTGCAATCACTAGTAACCTCGGAACGTTCATATATACTTCCTTACCCATGGGGTTCATAAATTCACCTGCTACATTTCAAAGAATGGTGAATATATTATTGTCTGACTTAAAAAAACTGTCACGTATATATATATTGACGATATTTTACTATTCACAGAAACCGCAGAAGAGCATAAAAGACTCATGGAAACTGTTTTAAAGAGATTAAATTATTTATTTATCAGTGCTAATGAAAAAAGAGCAGATTTGGTTATCAGAATTGGAATATTTAGGCTTCATTATAAACGGTGAAGGAGTTAAAGCGAACCTAGAGAAGGTGGCCGAGATCCTAACTTATAAGAAACCTCATAATATTAGAGAGATGAGAGGGTTAATAGGGAAATTATCATTCTATAGAATCATGCTCCCGTGCCTGGCCGATTTAATGAGTCCATCAACAGATTACTTAAAGGGTAAATCGTACTCCAGAAAAAAAATATTATGGAATGAAAAGTCGGAGAAGGCTTTTAACGCTGTGCAGAACGCTATAAGAAACGCATGTGTGCTGGCTTACCCAGGGACTTCCAACCCCATAAAAATTTTCATCAATGCCTCCAACTACATTGGCGGGGGTGATTCATTGGGTGCAATGATCAAGATAGCCCGCCCTTAAATGACATTTCGGTACTTCATCCACCCAATCGCCTACTGAGAGAAGATATGATGAGATCGGTAAACAGTTATTAATACAGTTATTTTCAAATTAATTACTATAAAAAGCAACCCGCTCAGTGAAAATATAATTAAACAAACAAACAAACAAGAGAGTGAAAAAACAACTGAAAATAGTTCATTCATAGGCCTTTTAAATTCTACAACCGAAACTATAGAAGGCAATAAAAGTAGTGGCCCAAAAGTTGTAGAAGGGAGTGAACCAGCCACGCTGCCTTTTAAAAAACCGCAGACGGGACACGAAACGCGTGTCGCCCTAGAAAGGAATTTATTGTGCAGGTATAAAAGGGAAAAGGTAGAAAGAGAAAGGGATAATATTGATAAAAGAGAGAATAGAAAAATATTGGAAGAAATAACAGTAAACCTGATATCTGAATGTAATAAACGAAATAAGTTAGTTATAGATAGATTTTTAAAAAGTATTGATTACAAAGATATAAGCGAAAAAAAAAAAATATACTTTTAATAAAACATAATCAAACAAATGTTTGAAAAGAAGGATTAAAAATGGTCGCCAACAACAATTTTGGCTTTAATAAAAGAAATTCTGAAGCTTACGTAGATATTATACTGGCATTCACGAGTAATTTTACCAGACCTTGCAACCGGAAGGTACGAACCTTGCAACTTGCCAAGGTCATTTGGGAGAGAAAAAGAACTGAGATAGCCGTGAAGATCTGAGTTCGTCTTTGAATAAGATGCACACCCGGATTAAAGATAGTAAGTGAGGGCCTGTAATGGAGTGTCAAATAAGATAAAGTGGCCGCGTTACCATAGTTCCTAACTTACGGACATTCAGGAAGTTACGTATAAGTTCGAAACGTTGCAGATGACATACTCAAGATGACCCCTGCCGGGGTATAAATATGTTTACTGCAAATTGATCGGTACAGTAAGCTATCTTTTTTGCTATTTCCTCTGAAAGAGTTATGAATGTCTGGAGAGCGTAATTGAAGCCTGGTATTGTATGAATACTCCCCTATTTCCGGTGGTGCCGGCGACAAAAATTCCTCAGTGAACAATGGGCGTTATGGTTTTAAAGTCACCTGTTGAGGGCTCTGTAAGATGATTGGTGCCGAATCACTATTGCCCACAACAGTGTGGGAATACGAGCCTGTAATGGAAATTTTGAAAACAGGCATAAGGGTTCTGTTGGCCACGCCTGCGTGTATTGGTTGGGATGAACACGAGTTTCAAGCATTCACGATAGGGTATCCCGTTCATTTCCCTTTGCGCTCTTGCAATAAGAACGCTCCATTATAACAGAAAATGGTAGTACACAGCTTCTTATAGGTGCTCTTTGGCCAACAATGGAAAGATACCAGTGAGGTTAGTAGAAGTCACAGAACCTGGAGAAAACAATATTTTATTGGTTGTTTTTGTTATGATAAATATTTAATAACTTAATTTTCTTCTATTCAAAAGGAATCCACAAGCCACTTTGAAGAACCGATCCGTGTTCGTTCCTAAAAATTTGAAGGAAACAAAGCTAGTTCTTGTAAGAAACAAACAATATAATTTAGGCAAGCTAGAACCAAAGTACCAGGGGCCTTATAAGGTATTGCGATTCACTAATAACACGGTTTATATATTGAAAAATGGTCAGCCGGTAGCTGAGAATTTAAGAAACATAAAGATATATTATCATTTGGTGGAGGCTGATCAAAACAAAGTAGAAAATAGCAAAAATAGATATATAATAAAATTGTGAGAGAAAGAAAATCATATGTAAACAACATCTTACTAATCTTTTCTTTTACAGATAATAAGGTCAAAGGTTATGTAATAGAAATTTTGCGAGTGCAAAGAATGAGTACACAGAAATTTGAATAATAATATTTAGTAGTAGTTGTAATTTACCCTCCTCGAGTAGTTTCCTCCTGTCTTCCTTCCTCTATCCTTTGGATTGACTGTAATAGAATTAAGGGAGGCTTCTGTGTGGCTAACTATCAAACATATTGCAATTATCTCAAATGGAAGCTCTCTTCCATTTGTTTTTGCAATTTCATTGCAACGTCACTCCAGGGTACCATGTGATCTGATAAAAATTCTTTTCACCAATTGCAAATAAGGAGATTGTATTGGCGTGACATAATATTTACCACTACATAAGTAGAGGAACGAAGCTCTCAAAATCTATGAAATTACACATGCGAAAAAAATACTGGAGGTCATACGAATGCCAAACATATGCCACATAACATGCCATGTAATGCCAACATATCTTAGGTTAAAGAATTCAAAATTGTAAACGGTATTGAAAGATGCTTGGGGAGACCGCCTAAAGGGGCTTCAACCGAAGGACGGCGATTGTCGATTTGAGCTCATTAGATGACAGATACGTGTTAGTCAGATCAAATAAGGCCATTTTAAAAACCGGCAGTATTGACCGAACCATAATATATTTAAAATTAAATTTGTCTATTCAATAATAAGTACTTTATATCCCATTGTCATTTTACAAATTAATATATTATTATCTGACATTTCAATATATTCACTTGCATATTAATAAACTTGATCACAAGAAAAAACCATTTTCACTAAATCACCCCATTTATATATACATTTATCTAATTAGTCTTGATTGTTAAATTCTACTATCATTAATATAGTATATATATAATATATATATATATTAGTATATATATATATATGTATTATATATATTATATATATACATAATATATATATATATATTATATATATAGGTCATATATATATATATATACTATATAATATATATTATTATATATATAATATAATATTATATAATATAATATATAAATATATATATTATATAGTATATATATATATATATAATATATATATATATATAATATAATAATATATATATATATATAATTCCTTACACCTTTTCTCAAGAAAAAATAGTATCATTTTTCTATTTATATAGTATTATACAGTCTATATAATATATCTTTATATAAATACTTAAATTTGTTGATTTTAATTTTAATTTTAATTTTAATTTTTTGATAAGCTCAAAATTAATTATTTTATATTTGTTGCATACATACATACATACATTACATACATTTGATATTATTAGCAGAATTAATGTGATAATTTAATTTTGTTAAAATTGCTATAATTTTTTTTGAATATATATTCGATAAATCTGTGTTATTTATATTCATAATAGGGGTCGTAAAAGAAACAGCAAGTTTAAAATTAATAGTATAATAATAATAATAATAATAATAATAATAATAATAATATCAATATAATAATGAATAATAATATAAATAATATAATTAATAATAATAATAAATAATAATAATAATAATAATAATAATAATAATAATAATAATAATAATAATAATAATAATAATAATAATAATAATAATAATAATAATAATAATAATAACATAAATAATAGTATATAAATTATTATTAAATTAATACGATAATAAATAATACATTAATAAATAATACCAATAATAATAAATAATAATAATAATAATTAATAAATCAATAATAATATATAATAATAATAATAATAATAATTATAAAAATAATTAATAATAATAATAATAATAATAATAATAATAATAATAATAATTATAATAATACAGAAAACAGTATTTATACTTTTTAGAGGACAGTTACCCATCCCGGAGGTCATCACTGCCTTCACAAACCTTTTCAAAACCCCCGTCCACATTTATTATAATAATAATAATCCAATGGTGTACGGAAGTGAATATGGAAATGAAGTATGTTGTTTAAGTTGCCTCGTTAGTATTCATTATAACTACCTCATGCCCACTACTGTAAGCATAAAGTAAATCATAATAATAATATTAATAATAATAATAATATAATTCATAATATAATAATATAATAATTAATAATTAATAATAATAATAATAAAATAAAAATAAAATAATAATAATAATAATAATAATATAAGTATATATATATATATATTATATATATATATATATTATTATATATATATATATATATATATATATATATATAATATTTAATATATATATTAATATAATATATATATTATATATATATATATTATATATTATATATATATAGTATTATATATATATAATTGATTTCTTATTTAAGTTACCAAATTAACATTGATTCTAACAACGAAATTAATTTAATTTGGATGGTAGACAACTGATACTGGATGACTTTGGAAGTCTGGATCTTAAGAAAATCTATTAAATTTTTTAGTAATAAAAATGAAAATAATATTAACGAAGTTTCGAAACTGATGACAGACGACTTCATCATAAGAAAAGCTGTAGTTATGTACCCCCAAATACTAACTTTAGTAATAGCTATTATAAAATCGTTAATTTAGTAATTACATATTTTAAGCGAAACAATCGTTAATTGCCAGTAGTATGATTAGACTATCGGTACTCGGTATATTTGTTAACTGTAAAACAACCGCTCACAGGAGTCCTGTTCCGGTATTAGATTTCTAGCAATGATTATCTTCGTCCACACTGTACACTGAACACTCTCCACAGAGCTACATGTAAATCAGGATCAGGCTGGTCTCGAGTGGACTGCAAAGACCTCATTATTATCACAATAAATAAACAAACTCTAAAAAATTTCATTAAAAAAAGGGAAAATAAAACCTATATTAGCTAGTTTTTAATTCCTTTCCCTTTTGTTCATTGTAACTCAAGTCAGTTACGTCTTTAATTAGTATATACGTATATTATATATATATATATATAATATATATATATATATATATATATATATATATATATATATATTATATAAATATATATATTATAATATACTATTATATATAAATATATATATATATATATATATATATAATATATATATATATTGTGTGGCGTTCTGGGGCAAGAAGCTTGCCTAGCACCCACTGAGAACCTAAGCAGCCTCGGGAAGAAACGCCCACTTTATCGTTGACAACGCTCATTTCTTCAACATCAAAATATCCCTCTATTTGAAGGTTGGTTCTCAAGACCAACACCCTATACCTTCCTTTCAATAAGTATATATCATAATATATATATATATAATATATATACTTATATATACTATATATATATATATATATATAATATATATATTATATTATATATATATATAATATATAATTATTATTATTATAAAGCCAATACTTATCATCTAAGCACCTAAAGACTAACTGATTCTTTATGCTCGAAGGCTTCAATTCCATTTTCTTTCATTTGAGCATTAATAATGAACTGTTCGTTCGACGAGAACTGACCGTCGCATTTACAGTAAGAATATATGCATTGTAACATAAACATGCAGGAAAACATTTTTTACTATCCATTCCAAAAATTTTTTTGGGTCGCATTATCCACTTGAATCACCTGAAATAAACTGCAATAGTGATTAGTGAATACTCAGAAGACAATCTGACTATGTGGTATGTGCCATGTCAACCCCCTTCCATATTCTTTGGTACCAAAAATATCCAACACTTCTGAACCCAAGTTCATAGGTTAATGCATACACAACATTGTGGGAAACGAACGAAGAATTGAAACCTGGGGGAAAAAGTGTCGGGAGAGGGGATAAGATTTTATTTTTTTTTTACGGCCTTTAAAAATTTTTTTTTTAAAGAATATCGGCTTTCGATATTAAGGAAGAACATAGTCGAAATATCGATATATCGCCTAAGAATAATATCGCCAAAATATCGATATTATCGAGCCAAAATATCGATATTTCAATATATCGATATTTTTGGCTACCCCTAATATATATATACTATATATATAATAATATATAATATAGTATATATATTATATATTATAAATATATAATATATATATATATATAATATATATTGTATATATAATATAATATTATACTATATATATATATATATTTTATATCAATAATATATATATATATAAGGGCGCATATGCCGTTTCACCAATGGGCGCTAGAGTAGTTAAATGCGGGCCTGTATATATATAATATTATATATATAATATATATATAATATATATATATATATATATATAATATAATTAATATAGTATATATATATACTATATATATATATAAAATATATTATGTATATATATATATATATATATATATATATATATATATATATATATATATATATATTATATATATATATTTTTTTATATAGCTATATATATAATATATATATATATATACAATATATATATATTATATATATATATATATTAATATATATATATTATATCATATATATAATATATATATATATATATATATATATATATATATATATGATCTGATAAAAGTTCTTTTATCAGATGCATATTAAGGAGAGAGAGAGAGTGGGGCATGTAAGTGCAATATTTCCCATACATGTGTATGGGAACAAAGCTCTCAATCTCTGAAATATACATGGAAAAGTACTGAGGGCATCAGAATGCCAAATAATGCCCGCCAAAATAACTTAAAGACTGTTAAAGATTTAAACTTTGTAACGGTTGGGGAGAGCCTGTGGGGGCCGCCTCCAAGGCATCAACCGAGAAAGAAGGATTGTTATTTTAGAAGCCGTCCAAGACGGACGTGTGAGAGTCAGATTATTAGGGCCTTTAACCGGCAGCGTGCCTTGACATTATTATATCAAATTAACTTTGTCTATTCAATAATTAAGTATATTATTCCCATTGCAATTACATTCTAATTATTATTATTATTATCGAATATACCATATATATTTCACCTTGCACATTTAATAAACTTTGACCACATCAATCACTTTCACTAATCATCCCCATCATTAATTACTTTTTAATCTGTCTGATTTAATATCATATCAATTTTGGTGGAAGCCCAGAGTGACACCCCCGTCTGAATAAAAATAAAATGCAAATTTAAATTCTAGCGACAGCCCATTGTGACCTTACATCATTATTATAATTAAAAATTCCTTTCTGTACAGTAACCTGTGATCGTGCTATTAATTAATAACTGTGAAAAGTGGTATATAATAATAATTAATACTAATTCTGCGTGAAGAATCAAAATCTGTGTTAACAAAAAACCAATAATTGTGGAAATACAAAAGTCGTAGTTAAAAATAAAGAAGAAGAAGGAAAAAAAAAGAAGAAATTGAAACGCTCTCTGTAACGGAATTTATTCTGTTACCAACCAAATATAAACGAGAGCTTTTAACCCTAAATATTACATCCAGATAGTCAAAAGTACTTTGCAATCACAAGTAACCTCGTGACGTTTATATATACTTCTTTACCCATGGGATTTATAAATTCTCCAGCCGCATTTCAAAGGCTGGTAAATATATTACTATCTGACATAAAAAACTGTCACGTGTACATTGATGATATCTTGCTGTTTTCAGAAACAGCTGAAGAACATGAAAGGCTAGTTGAAACTGTTTTGAAAAGATTAAATTATTTATATATCAGCATTAATGAAAAAAAAGTAGATTTGGAGTTACTGAATTGGAATATCTCGGATTCATAATAAACGCGGAAGGTGTTAGAGCTAATCCCGAGAAAGTGGCCGAGATCCTAACTTATAAGAACCTCAGAATATTAGAGAAATGAGAGGGTTGATTGGGAAACTATCCTTCTATCGAATAATGCTTCCCTGCTTGGCCGAGTTAATGAGTCCATTAACAGACTATTTAAAGGGGAAAGCTTATTCCAGAAAGAAAATACTGTGGAATGAGAAGTCCGAGAGAGCTTTTAGTGATGTTCAAAACACTATAAGAAACGCATGTGTGCTGGCCTATCCGGGCACATCAACCCCTATCAAAATTTTCATCAATGCTTCAGCCAACGCCTTGGCAGGAGTGATACTCGGGGATGATCAAGAAAGTCGGCCTTATGCATTCTATTCATCCACACAATCTCCAACTGAGAAAAAATATGACGAAATCAGTAAACAACTGCTAATACTAAACAAAATGTTTAACAAATTTAGATATTTGGTAGTTGGAAGAAAGATAACTATATACACGCATATAAAAGAATTAATAACGTTATATAATAAAACCAATGATATGTTAAATCAGAACGCAAAACAAGTCCGTCAACTTAATCTACTGAGCTCCTATAAGGTTAATTTCAAATTAATAACTATAAAAACGAACCCATTAAACGAATATGTAATAAAAAATAATTCAAATCTACAAATAACGCACGAACAAACAAACAAAAAAGAAAACGAAAAAAATACTCAAAAAAGGCTCATTGATGGGCTCTTTAAATTCTACAACCCTTACTACGAATGAAGCCATAAAAATAGCTTCCCACGATTTGAGGAAGATAGTATACAAACCGCTCAGACTTTTAAAAAACCACAAATGGAGCCCGAGGCGCGTGTCGCCTTAGAAAGGGAATTATTGAACAGGTATGAAAAGAAAAAGGTAGAAGAAGATAATAACAAAAGAGAGAAGATGGAATTATTGGAAGAAACAACGGTAAACCTGATAAACTGAATGCAAATAAGCGTAATAATAGATAACATTATAGTAGATTTTTAAAAAGTTTCGTTGATTACAAGAATATAAGTGAAAAACAAAAGGAAGATACTTTTATGCAATCATTAATCACCAACGGGGATAAAAGTGGGCTAAAGATGATTGAACAACAATATTGGTTTAAGAAGGAAATTCTTAAGGTTTTCGTAGATATATCACTGGTTATCTCGAGTGATCCCTTACACAGAACATGTGTAAATTGAAGTGGTAAGGACCTTTCATTTGCAAGGTCACTTGGGAGTGAAGAGAACTGAAATAGTGGTAAAAGCGTAGTTTTCTTGAGAAAATGCAACGCGCGGCATTAAAAAATAGTGAGGGCTTGAATGAGTTGCCAGATTAAGCAAAAGCTCACGCACATTAGTCCTAACTATGGCCAATTTAGGGAAGTCAATTATAAGTTCGAAGTCTTACAGGTCGATATTGTAAAATTGCCCAAATGCAAAATTGCCCACATATTTGTTTACTTTAATCGATCGGCACAGTAGTTATCTTTTTGCTATTCCTCTGAAAGAAGATGAACACCCAAAGTGTTATAAAGTCATTACTGTACCGAGATTTACTGCCTTATTACAGGAAGTACACGGACACAATTATCAGTGATAATGGAGGCTGTTTTAAGGCTCACCTGTTTGAAGAGGTATGTAAGATTATAGATGCCAAGCATATCTGCACCACAGTGGGAAGTCCTCAGTCAAACGGAAAAATAGAAAACAGGCATCGAGTGCTTTTGGCTAGCTTGCGTTGCATGTTGACCGAGGACGAGTTCAAGCATCATGATTGGGTATCCGTTCTTCCCTTTGCACTCTTCGCAATACGAACGTCCCCTCTAACAGAAAATGGTATCACGGCTTCTCAGGTGCTCTTTGGGCAAAATGTGAATATACCGGGGAGATTAGTAGACGCCGAGAGATCTGGAGAGGCTATGTGTTATGATAAATATTTGAATAAATTAGCTGGTTTATTTGCTAAGCCTTTGGCACCTAAAACCACCTTGAGGAACTGATCCGTGTTTGTACCTAAAAATCTCAAGGAAACAAAGTTCGTCCTTGTAAGAAACAAACAGTATAATTTAGGCAAGCTAGAACCCAAATACCAGGGGCCTTACAAGGTATTACGATTCACCAATAACACTGTTTATATATTGAAGAACGGTCAACCAGTAGCTGAGAATTTAAGAAACATAAAGATATATTACCATTTAGTGGAGGCCGATCAAAGTAGAAAATAGCAAAATAGAAATATAATAAAAATGTGAGAGAAAGAAAATCATATGTAAATAACATCTTACTAATCTTTCTTTTACAGATAATAAGGTCCAAGGTTATGTAATATTAATATTGCGAGTGTAATGACCGGGTACAAATTTGAATAATAATATTTAGTAGTTGTAATTTACTCTCCTCAAGTAGTTTCCACCTGTCTTCCTTCCTCTATCCTTTGGGTTGACTGTAGTAGAGTTAAGTAAGGTTTCTGTGTGGCAAACCTTTCAAACATATTTCAATTAACTCAGATAGAAGCTATCTTCTATCTGCTGTTGTAATCTGATTGGTCTGATCATCACCATTTTATCTCTTAATAGTTCTTTTACCAGATATAAAGAGAATTTTTTTTTTTTTGAGAGAGAGAGAGAGAGAGAAGAGAGAGAGAGAAAGAGAAGAGAGAGAGAGAGAGAGAGAAAGAGAGAGAGAGAGAGAAGAGAGAGAGAGAGAGAGAGAGAGAGAGAGAAGAGAGAGAGAGAGAGAGAGAGAGAGAGAGAGAGAGAGAGAGATCCAACATTATTCTTTCCTACTGTTCTCTCTCATATAGGGATAATTGATAAAAGCCCTGTGAAATATGTTTGTTCTCGTGATACGTTACTTGAAGTTTCTTCTCCCTTCTTCCTACGAATTTTTCTTTTCGCTATTTCCCTTCTCTCATTATAATAATAATAATAATAATAATAATAATAATAATAATAATAATAATAATAATAATAATAATAATAATAATAATAATAATAATAATAATAATAATAATAATAATAATAATAATTATAATAATAATATGAAAAAAACAAACATAATAATAATAAATATAATAACAATAATATAATAATAATAATTAGAGGTGTACAGAAAGATCCGTTTCCGTTCGGAACCTACTAGGACTTTTTCTTAGAATTTACTAATTATAATTATTTAAGAGACATTTCATCACTGCCAATGTACTCATATCTTATATATAGTTATATATCGCATAGACCCTATGGGGCAGTGGTTTTCAAACTGGGGTGCGCGCAACCCTTGGAGTGTATTTCGGAATACCAGAGGGTGCTCAAACAACGCGTTGAAAAAACCTTAATTTTTTTTAGCGAAAAAAAAAAAAAATATATATATATATATATATATATATATATATGCTATATATATATATATATATATATATATATATATATATATGCCTATATATATATATATATATATATATACTGCTATACTGTGAAAAAGAATAGGGGTGCAAGTAATCCATATTTTATTCTAGGGGTGCACCACTAAAAAAGATTTTGAACCACTGAAGTATAGGGTATTGGGCATAGGGCATAGATATACTATATTTGGAAATGGGAGTTGATTATAGCACATCCATAGATATATTTAATATTTATAAATTTTATATTATCAAATAAGCATAAAAAATTCTGACTAATATTTCCTCTTTTCCTAACTATTTATATTTAATAGTTATTTATTTAACATTGTAAAATAAAAATAGAATAAAACTGACTAATTTTCATAACTATTTCAATTATTTTGATGCTCACCTACTAGGAAGCAGACAATACGAAGCCTTTCCATGCGTATTGCTGAGCATAAAGGTATTTCATTTAGAACTGTAGACTAGTGATGGACATGACATCCGCATCCGCATCCGCATTTGCGGAACATCCGCACCTAAATTGACATCCACACCCGCATCCTCACTTAACGGCACATCCGCATCCTCTTTTGAAAAATGAGGATGTTGAGGATGTTTTCTACATTTGATTAAATGCATATAAAATAAATATTATTTGTCATCTTTATCATGGGAGTTTATGGAAATAATTGTAATTTTGTATTCCGATTTTTGTATATATATATATATATATATATATATATATATATATATATATATATATATATATATATATATATATATATATATATATATATATATATATATATATATATATATATATATATATATATATACTATACTATATATATATATATATATATATATATATATATATACTACTATATATATTTATATAATCTATAGTGTACGTGGAAGCAAGAAATGAAGCGGAGAGAGTGAAGAGGAGGGCAAAGGAGGAGGTGGTTGAGAAGCTAGCAAAGGAACTGATGGATGATATGAAGGAAACCAAGAAGAAAGATTGCATGATTATCAAGAACGTATGGAGGAGCGAAGAGTAGAGTATGTAACATCAAAGACAAAATTGAGAAAGCATTGGTAAGCCCGGAGGAAAACAAAAGGTGGGATAAATTCTTTGATGAGTTGTTGAATGTAGAAGTGCAGTCGGAAGAGGAAGGAAGAGGAGGAGGAGAGAGAAACGTGGAGGGGAGAAGAGGAGGAGGTAATAACGGAGGAATTTGAGGAGGTGTTAAGGAAAATGAAGAGCGGAAAACTCCTGGTGAGGATGGAATAAATATTGAGTTGCTGAAGGAGGGATGAGAGGAGCTGAAAGCCTTGATGCTGAGATTCCTGAACAGGTGTTGGGTGGAGAGTAGAGTGCCGGAAGGTTGGGGAAAGTCAATAATAGTTCCCATTTATAAAGGTAAGGGGGACGCAGGAAATTGTAAAAATTATAGAGTATGTGGATCTATGGCGAAGTTATATGAAGAATATTAGAAAGAAAATTAAGATCAAAAATAGAGCCAACATTGGGTGAAGAAGAGCAGTATGGGTACAGAGGTGGTAGAAGTACTACAGACAATGTATGCATTAAGAATGATAAAGTAAAAGACATTGGAATACAATAAGAAGGCATATATCGCCTTCATAGGCTTGAAAGAAAGCATTTGATTCTGTACCCAGAGAGAAACTCTGTAGAGAGTTCTGGAGAGGGATTATGAAGTTGGAGCAGACTGCTAAAGGCAGTAAGAGTACATACGTGAATAGCATAAGTAAGGTAAGAAACAGGATATAAAAACGAGGAATGGTTTGGGGTAAAAAAACTGGAGAAAGGCAGGGTAGTGTGCTGTCGCCGATACTATTTATAACGTATTTGGACACAGTCATAAGAAGGGGTGTAAAAGAGAGTTTAGAAGAGATTGACAGAGACATCGTGGTATATGCAGATGATTTGGCGTGTTGAAGTGGAGATGGTGAGAGGTTGAAGCAAATGGTGCTGCGTTTCGCAGAAAAGTTGAGAGAAACAAGGATTGAATATGAATGTGGAGAAAGCAGAAATAATGGTAGTAAGCAGGGAGGAGGAGGAGGAGGAGTTGATAGTGAAGGTAGACGGTAGAGAGATTAAAAATGTGGATAGATATTAATATCTAGGAAGCACTTGGAAGAGAAGGGGTGTGTGCAAAGGAAATTACCAGTAGGATTGAGCAGTATGGCAGGACTGTAAGAGCAATATACCCCATCTTGAAAGATAAATATATGAACAACAAAGAGGTGAAGAGAGCAATATACGAGGGAGTGTTGATGCCGATACTGTTGTATGGGGCGGAGACATGGAGCTTGACAGGGAGAGAGAGTAGAATTTAGACAGCGGAGATGAATGTTGAGGACAGTGATTGGAAAGACGAGAAGAGACAAAAGTGAGGAACGAGACAGTGAGGGAGGGTGTGGGTGTGAAACCCATGATGAAAAAGATGGACGCAGCCAGACTGAGATGGTGGAGGAACACCTGGAGAGGATACAGGGAGAGAGAGAGTTGCCAACAGGAGGTGGAGGTGGAGGTGGAGACCGGAGGGAGTGAGACCGAGGAAGACCGCGGAAGAGGTGGAGAAACACAGTAGAGGATTCAAAAGAGACACCAGATGCCTGCAATGGATGAGCCTGTGGCGGATGGGATCGTGATGAATAGAACAAGTGGAAGCGGAGGTTGGCCCACTGACAGGCTCGTAAGCCTGACTAGGAGAAAGGATGTAAAAGATGTTATATATATATATATATATATATATATATATACCTATATATATATATATATATATACTATATGCCATTGTGGTTTT
>JABUQX010135882.1:0-14982 GCA_015478945.1 Trachelipus rathkii | reverse complement strand
TATATATATATATATATATATATATATATATATATATATATATATATATATATATATATATATATGGTGAAGTTATATGAGAGACGAAAAAATACTTTTTTTAAAGTAAAAGTTAGATAAATATGTATTGAATATAAAAATCGTGGTAGGAAATAAAAATATATTTTTTTTTTTTTATAAATAAATAAATGAATGTGTATTTTTATCGTACGTCTGGCAAGGTTTGAACGGCTTTCAAAAAAGAAAATGATTTTTTAAGGGGAACTAAACCTTTTTTTATACGAAATGAAATATTTGTTTTCCTATGGGTGACCTAACCTAACCTAACCTAACCTAACAAAATAACCTAACCTCATTTGACCCTAGAACAAAGGAGGAAAAAAATCATTTCGCCCTTAGAACATCTATTTATGTATCATAGAGGCTACCTGCGCTCCGTGTGGCCGTTAAGTAACTTTGTTCATATATATATATATATATATATATATATATATATATATATATATATATATATATATATATATATATATATATATATATATATATATATATATATAAGTTACATATATATATATATATATATTATTTATATATATATATATGGTCTATGTGAGCTGGATGACCCGCGTTTCTCTGAGTCATGAAATTTTAGGTTATTATATATACTCTTGTTTAAATTTTTCATGTCTAGGGAAAAAAAAATTATATAAATCTCTACTGATTTTAGTAAAGGTGAAGCAGTTAAAGTTTAAATTTACTTTCCTTTTTATAATTAATAGTTTAATATATATATATATATATATATATATATATATATATATTATATATATATATATATATATATATATATATTATTATTATTATTATTATTTATATATATATATATATATATATATATATATATATATATATATATATATATATATATATATATATATATATATATATATATATATATATATAGAGAGAGAGAGAGAGAGAGAGAGAGGAGTAAAGGTAAAGGTAAAGGAGTGATAGCAAGAGATTTTGGTATTTTATTAAACTTTATCCAGTTTAATAATATTTTTTTTTTAAGGGCATAATTAAAGGCCAGGAGAATAATCTCGAAATGTATGACACTTACAGGAAAACCAAATATATATTTGAATCAGCGTATAAAGCTTATTACCGGAATGTAAAAACTGAAAGTAATGACACTTACAGTAGGAAACAAATTGTATTTAGAATCATGTATAAAGCTTATTATATGTAAAGTCGTTTCGTCCCCCTCTGTCCCCCATCGGCTCGAAGCCCCTTTAAAAATTGGAAGTTCAAGGAAAATATATATTTCCTTAAAGCTCGAGCCGATGGGGCAGAGGTAATCAAAGTCCCCTGTCATCCACCCAGAGGCCGAGAGACCCCGGACTCCTGGTATCAATGTGGTTCAACTCTTTGGTATTCGTTAGTTTTAAATCATAAAAACGACTTTTTTTTATAATAAGCTTTATTCGCTGATTCCAAATATGGTAATTTATTTTTGTAAGTGTTGTACTTTTCGATTTTTTTTTACATTCCGGCAATAAGTTTATACGCTGATTCCAAATATGTATTTAGTTTTCCTGTAGTGTCATACTTTCGAGATAATTCTCCTGCCTTTTTCTGATATTTTTGCCTTTAAGTTTTTTTTTAAAAATAATGTATTTATCATTTAATTTTAATAATAAAACGTAATTAATATTTTTTATTTTATTTGAACGAAAAATTCGTACCTAAGAAAATAATTTTAATAACTAAACACAATTCGAAATAGTTCATACAATTTTTAATAAAATTTAAAAAAGGAAAGAATCTGAGCTTCACTAAACCGAAATATATATATATATATATATATATATATTATATATAAAGAAGAGAAGAAGAAGATATATATATATATTATATATATATGTTATTATATATATTATTATTATTATATATATATATATATATATATATATATATATATGATAATAAAGTATATATATATATATATATATATATATTTATATATATATATGTTATATATATATATATATATATATATATATATATATATATATATATATATATATATATATATATATATATATATATATATATATATATATATATATATATATATATATATATATATATATATATATATATATGACCATGGTAGTGTTTTTTAAATACTTCCAAAAATTATAATAAAAATTGAATTAAACGATAAATAAAAATAAAAACTTAGGAAAAAAATCAATATCTTCATTCAGTTTATGCATCAAATCATCTAGCACAATGATTTTATATCCCTACACATTTTCCAATGACTTTGATTCATATACAACTTCACGAAATTGAATTACATCTTTTTATTCACTAAATTTTCCTGGTAGACATTGTAACACCACATTATCTTAACAAGCTCTTGTTCGAAAATCTCAACCTCTTAAAATATTTAACAGGAGGTAAGTTTTCCCACAGCCTGCAGGACCTGTAACAAGGCATGTAGCTGCACTACGGAACATAAATTTACGCACATCCATACTCGTCAAACGTTTGAAAATAAATGTATTTTTTAATTACTACATATATATGCAGTTATAGCAGCATGAGGCAGGTTATAGCAGGCGTATATATATATATATATATATATATATATAATATATATATATATTATATATATATATATATATATATATATATATATATATATATATATAATACTCTCACCTATAATCGTCATCAGCCAATGAAGACCGTCTTTACGCTATGACATACATTACGAAATTGAAATATCATAGACTTTGTACATCTGCCTGTTATCAAATGTTTATTCATCATCCCTATTCCTGGATTGACAATGTAAATATCAGCTCTTCGTAATGACATCAGGGTAGGAAAGAGATCAGTTATGATATAACCTTTGGTGAATGAACAATTATAGAATATTGTGCGAATATAGAATGTCTCTTTCGGGCTTTTATAATTTACATGTAATGATCATCTTACATATTTCAAATTCATTAACAATGAAATAATTTTCACAAAATGTGTGTTCAAATATGACTAAAAGTAGCAAAGCAATAGCGCATGACAGGGTGGGAGGGGGCTGGGACTGGGATGTTTGCGCTACTGCTTTATTTTCGCACTTCCTTAAGGTCCATAAAGAACATGTTTTAATTAAAAAATATTGTTTTTTTAGTAAAAACATAAAATGTTTGAAAAACTTTTTAACAATGAAACAGATTTTCTATAAATAAATAAAAATATTTCAGTTTAAAATAATATGTTATACTCAACGTTTAGAAAACGGGTTATATGAAAAGAAATTAAAAATATAAATGGAGTAAACACTTTATTAAAAGTGTAAGGGGTAAGCTTAGAACACGGAATGTATTGCATAACGTTATAGAATAACGTCACAAATAGAATATTTACGGGTTCCAGCACTAACTTTGCGCCTACTGGCGCATGCGTCGGTTTCGCGTCGGATTGCCCCGGATCACGACATCAGACGCATCCCGTTTAACAAAAGTGGACTGACTGTGGTGACTACTACTACTATTGCTGCTATCACTGTTAGAGGATTAGGAACAACGTATTCGATCTCAGCAGCCAATTTTGCATAGGGTTTGATATAACATACATCACGCAATTCAAAAGCAATTTTCGATTCACGCTCCGCACTACTCTTTTTCTCTTCCCTCTCCATCTCCATTCTGCCTCCACTCAGGAGTCGGTCCGAATCCTTCTCGGACTCCGACTCCTTCATCTGTTATATATTCTATACTTTATTCCTTTTTCTTCTGGGAGCCTCAGCCTGAGGGTGTCTCAAACACCCATGTGAGTTATGAAACTTATAAAATCGGAATCTAGAGGTTCGTAAACATGGGGGTAGACATCTTATATTTATAAATATATATAAGAGATATAGAACTGAAGTACAATGTGCTGAGATGGACAATCTTAGAAGCGTGTTAGGTGTTAGAAGAATTGATAAAATGGGGAATGAACGCATTAGGGAGTTATTTGGTGTAAAGAAAGGAGTAAATGAGAGAAGTACATTGAGATGGTTTGGTCATGTGGAAAGGATGGATGATAGTCGGTTGGTTTAGCGGATGTATAGTGGTGAGTTTGCTGGGAATCGATCGGCTGGGAGACCGAAGAAAAAGTGGATTGAGTCAGTAAAAGAATGCCTGGAGGAGAGGAATGAGAGTTTGGCAGAGGCGAGAAGAAAGGTACATAATAGGAGCGAATGGCGGGTTTTTTTGAGGGGGTATGGTTGTGGCCCATCTGAGCCAAGGAATGAACCCTACATTGAAGAGATGCCATAGTGAGGAGGATCCGTCGCGGTCCCGTGAAGCTCTAAGGTGGATTTTTCTGACTGCGACGAGTTCTCACTAAAGGGTATAAATGGCGGTACGGACTGGGCTTTCTTTTTGACTTGCGTCATATTCTTCTACTACGTTTCTGTTTCCGGTGCATGACTCGCACCTTACCTCGAGTCTTGAGGAGAGAAGATGGGTGGTGAGATATATATATATATATATATATATATATATATATATATATATATATATATATATATATATATATATATATATATATATATATATATATATATATATATATATATATATATATATTAAGAACGAAAGTAAAAAGGAAGGCTTTATATACGTTAGTTCAAAACGGCAAAGGTCGAAGAAGGCAAGATAAAATGCCTTGAATATGGTTAGGAACTATTAGCAGGGATATAAAATTCAGGCGCTTCTCCTCAGTGTGCTAAAGCTACAGTAAGCCATCATGAAGGACGATGGTTTGAATTTTCCTTATGAATTTTGTAATGTTTGCCATATTTTAAAGCTACGACAAATTTATTTTAAATAAAAATATATTAAAACCATTATTTAAAGTAAATCGAAATAAAATTAAATAATTTATGTATATATATATATATATATATATATATATATATAGTATATATATATATATATATATATATATATATATATATATATATATATATATATATATATATATATATATATATATATATATATAGTATGTGTGTGTGCAAGCGCATCATCATAGAATAGCAAACAGCAACAGCAACAAGCCATACAACAAACAACGACAAAAAGTAAAACATGACTTCATTCCTAAACTCTC
Organism: Trachelipus rathkii; assembly: GCA_015478945.1. Lineage (NCBI taxonomy): Eukaryota > Metazoa > Arthropoda > Malacostraca > Isopoda > Trachelipodidae > Trachelipus > Trachelipus rathkii. The sequence goes on along the minus strand of JABUQX010135882.1, from coordinate 9,807 downwards.
ATAGTGTGTGTGCGTGTTTATGTGCTCTATCAAACAACAGCAAACAACAAAGAACAACAAAACAAAAAGGGGAGGGGCTTAGTGACTTCATAGATATAATTGTCTGTGATTGGTGGACTGGCATTTGTATCTATTACTAGTACTCAACTCAAACATCAAGGAGCCGATGTTATCACAGCCCTAACACAAATTTTTAACTTTGCATGGCTAACCAACTCTCTACCTACCATCTTTCTGGAAGTATAAGTATATAATAGCAATAAGAAAACCAAGTAAACGACCTAATAAACCAGCTTCGTTCGAACCTATATCATTACCTTCTACAATATTCAAGGTATTTGAAAAATTAATCCTTCTTAGAATTTCCCCTTTATCCCTCTATCAGTCTTACAACATGGTTTTCGATAAAAGCACTCTATTAAAACTCTCCTAACCTGAACTAACACAGCACTTTCATTCTGGTTTCAATCAAATTCCACCATCGACTTACCCTCCTTGTAGCAATAGACATCAAATTGTTATTAATGCAGTCCCCGTCACCTCTAGATAGATAGTCTTAAACACAGATATTACCATCAAAGACAAAAAAGAAAAATAATGGCAAATTTTCTATCCGTCGCACAGCTAAAGTCATTCTAAGATCTATTAGAAACTAACAATTAAACTTCCTAAGATAAGCTTTACTCCTAACTTACGCTAAATATAATGATAATTATTTGTAGATATTATATTTATAATGTCAGTGCTAGACAACTGTAAAAAAAAATGAAGACTTGATAATTAAATAAAACGCAAATGGCCCAAGAGAGCTTTCAATACTATTATTTCGATTAAGCTAGACTTTAAAAAAAAAAAGATCTGATTCAAACTTACCTGGAGGGCGGATAAATTCCGACATGAACAGTAATATATTATCTATATAACTACTTATTAAATATATATAGCTATAATATATTATATTATATATATATATACATATATATATATTATCTAATATAACTATATTACGCAATATAGCATACTACTATATACTGACTTATATATACGATAGACCGACGAGAGGACGAGCGAGACGAGAGACGTATCCTGAGAGGAGCAGACGAGATCGAATCAGAGGAGAGAGAACGATGAGAGAATTATAATACTAATAGAAGCAAGAGAATCTGACAAACACGCGATAACAACATAGCATCATTTCGTATCATTCGCGATGGGCAAGCCCGAGACGTTACATTATGGAACGGATTGAGAATGCTCGAATTTTCCCGAATTTTGGTTTCGCTATCTCATGATAATTTGAACTTTGCGATGTTGGAAACGAAAGCGTCTTCGTTCGTTACTTGCAGTTCAGCAGTGTGTAAGGTATATATAAAGTTGTACCACTAGCGGTCATTATTTTCAGCACACATTTTTCTCCTCAAAAAATGGTATAGGCATTGTTGTAGTGTCTGCGTACAATCAGGTTGGTTTGACAGTTTGGGACTAACTAACAATTTGATGACGTCTTTTTTTTCATTAAATAATAAAATCATTGGAATGTTATTATAATAATATAAGATGCAATCTAACCTTTCCATTTATATTTAACGCTACTAAAACAAAATTAAAGAATAAAAATAATAAATAGCTTGGTATAGTGATTAAAATGCGGTGCGCAACCGCAACCCAGGCCACGAGCCGCCCATCGAAACTACTATATATAATATATATTACTATTTAGATTGAGATTAAACTACTAAACTATAACTGTAGATTAAAAGTAGCGATATCCATGGCAACAGCATAGCACGACATTTCCATAGAATTAGTTATTACTCATATATATACATAACTAGTGATGAAATATTAACCATATATCATACTGATATATTATAATAATCTACTTATTATTAATCTACTTAGAATCTACCCCTAAGCAAAACCACAAAAATATTATTTTCTTCAATCAGGATATCTCAAACACTGACAATAGCATCACACCGGGGAACAGGCAAGCTACATTGCTGGCCCATAGCTGGCTCCAATCGTTAGTCAGGCGGAAAACTGTAAAACAAAAAACAAAACAACAAGCAACAAAAAAAAACACGAACGAATCACTATCGTCAAAAACTACCACATGCATACCAGGCGAAAAGGAATACATCTTTTGGAAATCCTTGTAAAACTTCTGAGTTAGGACCAACTTGTGTAAAAACAATCAAAATAATAAATAGATCAAATAGATAGGTGTGATTTTTTTTAGTGTTGTTGCAATAATATCATGATCTATATACCTATATACTATATATATATATATATATATATACTATAATATATACGTATATATCAATATACTCCGACAAGGACTAAGTCATATACTATATCTTACTTAGTTATCTATTGTATATATACCTCTAATTATGTAAACAGTATTACACGGCAATGGTAGGCGGGGCTCAGACGGTCCGACGTGGGCGAACGACAGAGGGGGGCACGTTTTCCATACTCCGTAGGGGAGGGGCGGAGGAACCCCCGCGCACACCCAAATACCCAAAGAGCGGGGCGGTTCCGCGAGATCCCTCCCCCGTGCAGAGGGGGATTCAGTCCCTACCCCGTAGTTCCCCGGTTCACAGGCCGAGAGGACCCCGGCACTCCTGCCAATCGGTGCGGAAAACCCTTTTTTCTCCGGCCATATTGATACGCGAGAAAAAAAAACAACGCAAAATCCGTTATTAATACATATTTAGTTAATATTAGAAAATCAAGAAAAAGGTCTCTAACATAGGCTCTCTAATCACCTAATTACTATACTATTTAACCAATAATTTTTTATTATTTTTTCTTTTTTTTCACACTTTCCTAATCCTGAAACATCATTTACCAGGGAGTATCGTCAAAAATGCTATTCCTTTGCGCTGTAGCTAATTCTGTAGTTTTTGAGATTTTTTTTTTTTTTATCTTTTGCTTTTTTTTTTACATTTTTACGCGACTAAATTGACCAGCATTTCCAGCAATCGATATTCCTTTTCCCCTGTAGCTTACTGTAGTTGTTTGAGATATAGCAGAATGGATTGATAAATTTATTGCTCGTAATGAGAATACATCTCTTGCCCATATACTATATTAGTTATACATCATATACTATACTATATATGACTATTATATAGTATTGACTATATATATATATACTATATTATACTACTATATATATATATACTATATATATATAGTATATATATATATTATATATGATAATCAATATATATATATATATATATATAAACTTAATATATATTAGTATATATATATATAATATCTATAATATTATACTATCACGGCGTTGCGCTCGTCCCGCTAAAATATATGGTGGTAGTTGCATTTATACATTTTACTCACACACACACACCACATATATACTATTACCTATGCATACTATATATACTATACTATATCGTATTCGGAAAATTATACATAAAACTATGCTGTTTCATTTACTATTTAGATGCTATATGACACATACTTATATATAATAATCGTATATATAAGTTATAATCATATCATGATATGTAAGTGCTGTTGTGTGTGCTGTCGTGTGCTGTGCTCGTCGACTGCGTGTAGTGGTTTCAAAAAACAGACGAGCTTGATGACGACGTAAGCAATCGTCAATCTAGAAAAATAAAAAACATTGTATTTCATGTATTGTTCAAAAATTATTAGTAAATATATTTTAGTCTTTATATTTAAAAAGAAAGGCTCTAAACTTATCACATCACCTTAATTATTAAAAGATTCATTATGGATATATAATGCTCTTTCTTGCCCCCATGGTTTCTAAGAAAGGTTTTAACTCCTGTTGTAAAGTAGAAAAAATATACACTCAACTTCGGAACTTGTCAATCGGACGATGGTTGTATTCAAAAAATTTTAAATAGTTTCACAGAAATTTACTGAAGATTTGGTACTTCCAACTGTGAGTCTTCCAAGTAGTGAAATTCAATAAAAGCTAGGCGCCAGACAGCCATAGCAAACGAAATTCTTCTAGCGTATCGTATATCTAAAGACCTAGTATCTGTTTTTAATGCTCGTCTATGTCAATGAAAGTGTAACCACTTGTCACAGGTTTCCATTTACCATCGTTTTTCTCAGGTAGAGAAGAAGCACCATGGGACTCAGTAGCTGCAGGAAACATTTGCCGGGCCAGAAATATCGTTGGCCAACATATTAAATGTACGATTTGAGAACGTGAAATTCGTATTCTTTGTATCTGCACCAACATAAGTATGTCACATTATCTCTTTAGACCTGATCGATTTCAATTCGGAGAATAATCCTGTTTTGCTTTCTCTTGTTCCAGCTTTTGATATTGTCTCCATAGTGGACTCTTTCCCTCTATATAAAAGAATTTTCCAACTCCTCAAATCCGTATCAATGAAGATCGTTGATACTTAGTAGCGGGCAATCCAGTGGACCCTCGTTTTTGCATCCGGCCATAAAAAAAAAAGTCTACTGATGTTTAGTTGAAAAAAAAGCCAATTGACCAGAATTTGAAATGTATCTACCCTCAAATAATTTTAATGTGACCTGACGCTAAGGTAATTGTATTTACGTTCTTGAAATTTCCATCCCCACTTGTTATATAATCATCTAAAACATTCTTTAATGTTTCGTCAATAATAATTTCAAAAACTGGTATTTACAGATCTTGAATGAAGAAAGTTCCACCTGGTGAATGATGTGGGAAGGATAGCAAAGATTTTGAAGATGTTACCATCACCACATTCATTTATTCAAAGCTTACAGTAGCAAAAAATACATATATACAATCAAACCAACGAGCTAAAAAACACCTTTACAATCTTATTCTCCCAACTATACCTTACACAGATACACTAACCCTGTGTAAAAAAAATCTAGCCACACCAATCAATATCACCACCAATCATACCCATCAACTATTATAAGAATAAACATTCTCAAACCTCACACAACATCCATAAATTCCTCCTACTTACACCTATGCTATATACACAGAAATCCCCTGACCATAACTGTAATAGCATACTATCATCATCGGAAGTAAACATCCATGAACCTTCCAATCGCAACAAAGAATATTAACACCAATTATTGATCTTAACAGACAAACCCACTTCTGCCAACAAGTCCACCATAACATAATCTAGAGCTACCCAAAACAAACAATAAGATATCACTTCAATGACACCCTCGTACAATAATTAACATAGACATCCCTAACAACCTTAGACAAAATATTACCGCATTCTTCATCTGTACTCAACACCAAAACCACTCATTACAACAAGTACAAAAACAACGAGCTCCTAAATGAATCCAGCTGAAAACACACATCCGCAAACTCCACCACCCATTTCTTTCAAGACATTAATCGCCAAAACTTATCTTAAATTGACTTGATTTTTAGATGTCATTTACCTTCCACATATAACAATATTAGTTAAATTTTTACGATTTATACATTATCAGATCTCTCTTACATTGTAACACATCTGACCAGAGGCCTCCTTAGGCCTGCACAAGCTAATGTGAAAAGAGCCTACTAAAATACATTAAGACAAGGATCAATTGTAAAAGTAAAAGGAATAATTTGACATCTTCCTTTAAAGATAAAATATTCACCCCCAAAAGAATATGACCACATGTAAATTATATATCAGCTCACCTCTACAAGCCTATTACCTTTAATTAATAATATATATATATATATATAATAAATTATAATATATATATATTCATAGTATAATATATAGAATACATATAATAATACTACATATATATAACTTATACCTAACCATATAACATACATAAATATATATATAATTATATAACTTCCAATACATAATCTACCTAATATATTATACTATACTAAAAATTATTACTGCTAAATATATATAATATATATATATACCATATATAATATATATATTTCATGTGAAGAATTATCTTTTTGATATATAAATTTTATTATTCAAAACTACGAAAATGAAAATTCTAAAATTTTACACAAGAATTATATTTAATTTTTATTAATTAATTATTATTAATATATTATCTATTATAGTATTATATATTATATTAATATCATTATTAATATATTATTATTATCTATTATATCGTTATTAATTATTATAATTACTTGAAAGAGGATTATGGAAAGTCTAATTATTATTACTTATTTTAATTATTATTAGATTATATATTATTATAATAATTATTATTTATTATTACAAAATTCAAATTTAACAAAATAATGGTAGGGAACAAAAAAAGTTAAAATTTTGGGTGGGATAGGAGAGATTACGGGGTATGACGTATAATTGGGAGGGGATGGGGAGAAAAGCTATCGGAAGGGAAAATTGTCGCCAATTCCCCTACTTTACGAAAAATAATATATAATGTAAATACATTAATAACTTATTATACTATAACTAGTATATATAGATAGTATATATTATAATATAGATATATACTATTATACATAATATATATAGATAATAATATATATTAATATCAATACTATCTATATCAAATACTATATACTAGCCATACTGATGAATGAGTCAGAATTGAACGATAATAAATTTTCAATAAACGTAATAGCATTCACATCATTTATTCTCACACATGTTAAACAGTATTAGTATTATTATTCATTAATTATATTATTATTATTTCAGATTGATAATTTATTATATCATTAATTAATTATTATTATTCATTTCTTATTCATTATATATTAATTCATTACTTAATTCGTATATATTCATGTTTATTATTTATTATGATCTCGCGTGATAAAAGAATGGACAGGATATTAACATAAAAAAATTTATGCTAATATCTACAGTATAAGCCTCCCTTATATACAATTTCAATGATTAAAATTCACCTTTACACTTTCTTAATATTGATTAAAGATATTAATAAAGGATAAAAATAAGGCTACACTATCACTAAAAGCAGTAGTCAGCCGCCGAGACGAAGACTAAGCAAATGATAAAACAAAAAGCAAAATTTAAACGAACGCCGAATTTCTTGTGTATGATCGTTCATTTTCTCACAACGTGACTTGAAGCATACACTTGCAACCGATGTTTTAGATTTTGGCAAGTAGGTAAAAAATACATTTCAGTTCGCAAAATATTTTCGTTCCTTAGCATTGAGAATATGTAGTTTTTAAAAATGTTGATGCATATAATTGCTACTCGAATCGTCGAACTGATTCATCACTCTCTCTATACTAATAATATTACTATATATACTATATATATATAATATATTATATATAATATATATATATATCTATACCTTATATATATACTATATATTTATAGTCATTTATATATTATAGACTTATATATATTATATATATATATGTATGAGAAGAATTGAAAATGTTCTGACAAAATAATAAAAAACAAATATCGTTGATAATAGAAAAAAAAAGGTCGTGGGGGGTCGTTGTTTCAAAAAGTTGTCATCAAAACGTGTGTTTAAAGGATCGCCTGGCCCGCCACTCGATATATATAATCATATATATTAATTATAATATATATATAATATATATACTATTACTATATATTAATATATATTTATATATATATATATATCATATATATATACATATATATTATATACTATCTTAGTATCATATATATATTCTAGGGTATAATATATATTATAGATATACTATATATTATATACTATATATACTTCTATATATTATTATATTATAGTATATATCTATTATTATATATATTATAGATATATCATATATATATATATATGTATTATATATCTATATAATATATGAAATAATAGAACAATTTGAGGAATATTGAAGTTTGTAATTAGTGAGCTTTATATCATATATAATAATATTATATATATATATATTATATATATACTTATCATAATACTATACTATATAATAATATTAATATATATATATAGTATATATTACTAATATATCATATTATATACTATATTATATATATATATATATAAAATATAAATATAAACTATAATAATATAAATATAATTATACATAATATAAGTATATAATATATTTATATATATATATATATACTATATATATACTTTATATTATATATACATATATATATACTATAAATATATATAGTATTTATATAGTATAAACATATATATATTAATATAGAATATATATATATAATACTATCATATAATATATATTATATATAATATATTACATACGTTTCCTGTGGCAGAGTCATATATAATAATTTCTCAAACATAAGTGAGGCTGTGGAAGAGGCATGAGTGGCGGTCCAAAATAGTTTTGTTGGGTCCACGTCCGCAGTCTGGTACACAGCACCTGATTTTCGATATCATCTGTGTGAAGAAATTATCATACTGATTATATCGAAGCTCTAGACTTTTATGAAGCACCTAACTTATAAATAGATGGTCACCCGAAAAGTAGAGGTGTTTATCAATAACTAACTGTGGAATTAGGAATTTACATATTTATAACTAAAAAACTGTATAATAAACTACCTAGATATATATACTTATACTATATATATACATACTGAGAACTACCATATATATATATATTACTATATACCATATAATAATAATGTACATATATATATATATATATACTAATTATATTATACAATATATAAATATTGCATAAATTTACCTGCAACAACATACGTGTATTGTAAAACCCCCTAATGGTATTCTCACTATTGCTGCGGATACGAGTCCTCGGACATAGCGATGACACGGTTGCAAGTCGGTGTTTGACCATTAAGCGACGATGAGACAAAAGATAGCAATACGGAATACGAATCCTACTGTCCAAGCAGAGCATTACTACGATATCTCGTTCCCGCTGCGCGCTTCGACGTAGGGCCAAATTAGGCGTCACGGCTGCATGGTGAATTAATACCAAAAACGGGCTTTACATGTATAGCGTATATGTGCAAATCAATACCGTAGCAACAAATTATGTGATTCTGTAAAAAACCACCCACTTAATTATTGTTCACATGCTGGGAGTTACGATCCCTGGCGACCCTAAGACAGAATGAGCGTGCACGTGTTTGACCAACTACGACTACGGACTGAAGGTACAAAAGAAGAATCGGAATACTCTTCTACGTAGTCCAGCAGAAGCAATATACTACGTATTCCCTCCTCGCAACTCGAACGTAGGGCAAAATAGGGTTGCGTTTTGTGACCATTTTCCATATGATACATATATATAACTATAATATATTATAATATATACTATTATAATAATATATATATACTATATATATTACCTATATATATAACTATGTTATATAGTATAATTAGTATATCAGAACCTACTATCTACGTATAATAATATATATATTACTTTATATCTATTATATATATATATATATATAATATCATATATATATATATAATTATATATTATATATTATTACTATAATATATATATATAATATAATATATATATATCATATATATATATTATTGTATATATTATATACACTAATATATATATATGAAATAATTATTTAATATATATATATATAATTAGATATTATAATATATACTATAATATATATATACTATATATGATAATATATTATATCCTAATATATATGATTAAATACAAGAAAAAAAATCACACTAACTATATACTATTATAATATATATTATATATATAATAGTATATTATCAATAGCTATATCATATATATTAATATATTATATATATGATTATTATATATATATATGGATATAATAT
>JABUQX010135881.1:5000-29964 GCA_015478945.1 Trachelipus rathkii | reverse complement strand
TATAGTATATATAGTAGTAATATATATATATACCTAGTATATTATATATAAATAGTATAAAGTATATTACTACTAGTATATATATATCATAATATATATTACTACTATATATATATATACGTAGTATAGTATATAGTATATATACTATGTGTTAAGTATCAGTCGTATATATATACCCTACCTATATACTACTATATATATATATATCAATATGTATGTATATACTAGTAATATATATAGTATATATAGTATATATATATATATATATACTATTATATATATAAGTATACTATATATATAGTATATACTATATCGATTATATTATAGTAAGTATCATGGTGTGTGTGTGTGTGTGTGTGTGCTATAAATATATATTGCTCTGCCATGGATAATAATTTTAAAAACTTATTTACTCAGTTCTATTATTGATTCCAAATAATGAAACCCTAACAATATTAACATATTTCTCACTCATAATTTGATAGTTTAATTTCTCTATTTCTCTAAAATCTCAAAATATTAATGATTTGCATTCGTTTTTTACAGTGTACAAGTTGCGCTTCAAGTCTTATTACAACAATGTCTTTTATTTCTGTTTATTTTTAAGTTGTGTTATCTAGACTTAATCTGTCACGTTAAGAGCTGAGACTGACCTGTACACCAAGTCACATGTGTGACTCACCCATATGCGGACTGTCCATATACTATATATATATTAGCTTACTATAATATATATATAAGTATACCTAGTATATCTATATATATATATAGTATATATACTAGTTATACTACTATATATATATGTATACGTATATATATCAAATCATATATATTATATATTATATATATTACTATTCATATTAACGAGTAGTATATATACGTATATATATATATATACAATACTATATAGTATATATACTACTACTACTACAACCTATAGTATATAACTTACTCATATATATATATATATATATATATATATATAATATCATATATAGCTATATACTATATAGTTATATACTAGTAATATATGATATATATATATATATATATTTATATATGAAGTATATATTGATATACTATATGACTCATATTAATACTTATATATATATACATAAACTATATAGTACATATATATAGTATATATACGTTGATATATATGAGATATATATACTAGCTTATATATACTAGTACTATATATATATAAATATATACTATATTATATATACTATATCCGTATATACGTATAGTAAGTATTCTTCTACTACGTGCGTTTAGGTTACGTGACTATATACATGTTACTTTTATATCATATATCACTACTAGCGGCACGTCACTACTGTACATACTCTCATGTAACATAGAACATACTATTAGAAACTCAACTAATATTATAATATATAACTATCTGAATAATGAGATACCTTCTTTTTCAGGATTCGTCATATGGGGAAGAAAGCCATATTTCTTAAAGAACCGATCTCTCACGAAAGTCCTAGTGCGCTCCGATAGCGTCTCAATTTATTGAGAATTAGCCCTTATGCCCTTCGATAAATTCCTGACTATGAGGTCAGAAAATATAAGGTTCCTGTAAAAATGATAACTGATACATAATGGATAATTGTGTAGTGTGTTATGTTACATGTTTGAGCGTGTTATGTTTTCGTGATAATGTGATGTTTCATAAATAGTTCATAGTATATTCTCTGATCGTATTGTAGTTATAATAATGATTCAGGGTGTAGTGTTATGTAAGTAATTATAATCATGAAGTAGTGACAATTAGTATTAGTATATAAGTGCCTGGCTCAGATTTAGAGAACCTTTATTTGATATAACTCACGCTAATGTTCTTTGAATGATTAAAATAGAAGAAAAAATAGTCATTGACATAACTTTTCTGCGTGTGATGATATTTGCTAAAAAAGGTCTTATTTAAATCTCATATGGGTAGAGCTCGAAAATATCAGTTAAGTCTTCTTAAAGATTGATCACTGGTGAAGATCTGTGTTAGTAGTAGTGTGTAAGTAAATCTTATAGGTATAGGTATATATTGATCGTAGAGTAAGCTAAAAGTTCTGTGTAGTGGTATTATAGTAAGTAAATCCTTGGTTTGGTTGTAAAGTGTACGTCGTATAAAGTGTACACTGAGTAGTGTGTTATCTGAAATATACTCTATAACGTAACTAAATCCATGAAACTCAGTTCGAAAGCATTATATAACGGAACTACCTGGAAACTCGTATATAACGTGACTACATATACCTACTAAGTACCTTATAGTATGTAATATATTATAGTGAAATTATATATATATAATCGCGTACAATACCATTATATATTTAATTAGTATATACTGTATATGTATTAATAATATGTAATCATACCGTTATCTTCCAAAGCTCAGCCCCTTTCTATTACATATTTAACCTACTAATTACTAATGTATGTAACCTCTCCTCACTTACCCGTTCTGATTGAGTCCTTGCTATCATCCTTGACCATACGTGCCATTCTCAGGTTGGTAGAGCTCGTAAGCTCTCTTGCGACACCTGGTAACAGAGCACACTCCTCTTCTCTTAGTCTTCTCTCTTCTCAGTGCTTCTTTTTACCCTCAGGTTTCATCTGGTCTTTCCTTACCCTCAGGTTTCTAGTTTTAGAGTCTCGTAGAATATCTTCCACAATTCATTCTACGAAAGAGCCAGTACCAATTTACTTGTTACCTTTCATTGATCGTAGACATGTTCCACTCCCAGCTCTCGTTTAATTGCGAAATTTCTCAGAGGTTTCATCTAGGAAACTCCTCCAATCAGTTTGAGAACTCTCATCATCGCTGCTTCCACCCTACACCGTGTCCTTGTAGGCAACGTCCATGCCTCAACGCCATATAGAAATGTAGATCTTAGCATCATTGTATTTTTATTTTCCTAGAGACATGTCTGCTCTTCTTAAGTGGATATAGCTGTTCTACACATCTCGACAATATACTTATCCAAATCTCTACCTCTCTTGCCATATCTCCATCGGAGCTCAATACAACACCCAGACAACTAAACATCTCCATTTTTCTAAGTTTGTGCCTTTCGTGCCCAACAATTCAACCCTCCCAACTATTTCAACTTCCTCTTGTCACTCTCATCTACCTCCTCCGTCTTTCCTTTGTTCAGTTTCATTCCTATCACTTTAAATTTGTTAAGTTTAATTGTTATATGCTTTTTTTTATTTTTCTTTTAAAATTAAATTTTAAAATTTAGAATGATAGATATATAAAGAAATTACAGATTGTTTCATTCATACAGAAGTGATATATATATATATATATATATATATATATATATATATATATATATACATATATATATATATATACTCTCTCACGCACTGCTTCTAACAACCTTGCTATGCCATGGCATATAACATAATATATAGCATAACATATAATGGATCTCTTATTGACGCGCATATGTATATATATACCCTGCGCATAACCTTAACGCCTGCGCCGCGCACATATATATATACGCTTTTCTTATATATATATATATAACACCGATATATATATATATATATATATGCTATATATATAAATATATATTACGTACTCCTAATTTTGTTCTTTTTAGTTAGTAATAACCTTCCGAAAAATGTGAATTCCAAATATGACCGAGATCTTGAGCCGACTTAACAAATGTAAGCAACAAAGGAAAAATAATTGACACATTTGCTCAATGGTGAGCTTGATAATTTCAGCATTGCAGCTTATGGATCTAAGGATTTGCATTTTTTTTTGTGAATGAAGAAAAGAGAGAGCGTAGTATTAGATTTTCTTTTACTTCATCTAGCTTTTGGTCTGGAATTTTGGCTCCCAGTGGTGTTGAGGAGCAGAGGTGCGCTTGGGGCTTTCTTTCGCGTTTCACTCTTTGGAGTCAGTGGAGTTAAAGAGTCTTGCATTATTTTGACAGCTCTTTAAGCTGTATCATTATCAACTTTTAATGATATAAACATTTCCTGAGCTTGCAAATAACAACTGTTATTAATACAAGATGAAGGAACCACTGCTAAAAATTCTGTTTCAATGTGCAAGCGAGAAAACAGAATCGTACTATCCTTCGAAACAAAGTCTTTCATTAATGTATTTTCTAAATAATAATAATAATAATAATAATATCTAATAATATATAATAATAATAATAATAATAATAATAATAATAATAATAATAATAATATTAACTATTCTAAATAATAATAATAATAATAATAATAATAATAATAATAATAATAATAATAATAATAATAATAATAATAATAATAATAATAATAATAATAATAATAATAATAATAATAATAATAATAATAATGATAAAAATAATAATAATAATAATAATAATAATAATAATAATAATAATAATAATAATAATAATAATAATAATAATAATAATAATAATAATAATAATAATAATAATAATAATAATAATAATAATAATAATAACAATAATAATAATAATAATAATAATTATAATAATAATAATAATAATAATAATAATATTAATAATAATAATAATAATAATAATAATAATAATAATAATAATAATAATAATAATAATAATAATAATAATAATAATAATAATAATAATAATAATAATAATAATAATAATAATAATAATAATAATAATAATAATAATAATAATAATAATATCCACACAAATAAAGAACAAAAATAATAAAAATAATAATAATAATAATAATAATACTAAAATAATAATACTAATAATAATAATAATAATAATAATAATAATAATAATAATAATAATAATAATAATAATAATAATAATAATAATAATAATAATAATATCTTAAATGTTTTCAAAACAAATATTGTATTTAACTTGAACAATAACATATATGCTTAGTTGCTTACCCAGAAATGTGTCGTTAATGTCACTTGTTTTCAAGTTATATTTCTTGTTGCTTGAATGGTTCTTTTTCCTTAAAGTTATTTATCATTCTGGGTTTTGTATGGATTTTCAAAACATTATCGAATAAAGGTAGAATTGATAGTTCCTCATGTAAATACCATAAATGAATGCAAAATTAATGCATGACTTGTTTTGAAATTGGCGCGTCTATTATTTCAACCTTTTTCAGTGACTTTAGGAACACAAATCTTTATATGGGTCTTTTACGGCTGACTGACAATAATCCAATCCTTAATATAATAAATCTTAACATTGAATATGCAAACACTTTTTAATGTTTGTTTATCCTCTTTATTAAGATGAAGATCATTCCGCAGCGAGAACATTTTCAGTGCATAAAAAATAGTTTTCGCCATCCATCTAGCATGATGCATCACTCCTGGTGAGCGTATTTTGAGCATGTACTTTAGCCTTTATTCTAAAAATACAATAGATAACTCCACAACTTCTTTATAATCACCTCGGAAATTTTGTTTTTTTAGAGCCATTGAAAAAATTCCATCAGTTCTGTAACTTCATTATCACTAAAAACCTCTTTAAAAAAGGCTTGCCATCATTAAAATTAGTTGTGCTGAAACAGTTCCACTTCAAAAGGTATATTAGGAGCACTTGTTTCCTTTGGCTGAGACAATTTACATTCAAATAAGGTATGTAGTACTAACTCGAGATATGATGCTGGCAGGGTAAAACCAAAAGATCTCTTTGAGAATATTGATAAATGAGAACAATAGTATCGTAAGAACGAACCGTATTGGAAGCAGTGGACCGAGGGGGCAGAGACCTTACACTTTATCTTCCAGCCCCACTTTTTTAATGCATTAAAAATAGCCCATCCTTGCTCTTTTCCCGATGAATTATCTAATTTTAGTATGCCAATAAGTTGTTCGATGCTACCATATGTTGCAACTATATAGGAAGTCTTTCTTCTTTTGGGTTCCTGACATTTAAAGCTAGTAACAGCTTTCCATCCCAATGAACCGTTAAATATAGTGATATGTTCTCTGTTAAAATATATTTAATTGTACTGCAATCTGTTTCCTTAATTTCTCTTGATACCTTTGAATAGAAGATCGATTAATAAGTAAGGTATCAACATTATATCCCAGAGCTTCTGCTGTCGCCTAAATAACTAACAACGCATCTCTCACACTCAACTGACATCTATCTAGAACAGCTGCTAGTCTAGGTCTCATAAATTCCTTTTTAAATCGCGTGTCACTACTCTGTCATGAAGATCTTTCACTTGATTTACAAGTATTAATTCCAAACATCAGTTGTACTCGAACATGAAAAATCTTCATAGTCATCTTCAGATGGTGATAAATCATTGCAAACAACTTCGTGTGAAGACTTATTTTTATATTACAAAACACCTGGTTTCTTCTTTAGTTGTTCTTTTTCTTACCCTTTTCTTCTTCTCCGTAAGTCCCTTATTGACATTTCCAATGTAACCTGTTCTACCAGGTTCTCTGGCGTAATAAAAATTTCATATTTTCACCAATTTTGATTAAATTTAGAGCATTGGCATGCGCAATATCAAATAAGATGTCTAAATTATTTACGAATGCTTTTTCAAGGTCCTTTAAAATAGCTAATGTTTTATTTGCATTTTTTTTTTTGCAAACTTTGCCATTGAGAATGCAAGTTAATTAATTTCTTTGTACAATGAGATAAAGCTCTTGAAGAATTTCTGGCTTTTACCCAAAATATTAAGCAATTGCGAACTTTCACTAACTGTAAATTTCAGTTTTCGAATATTATAAAATAAAACAGCTAACACTTGTTTATGGGACGATAATTTTTTGTATCTGATATTTGGTGGCTAATGCTTCCAACAAGAAATATACAAATATATTCACTTCGTAATTCACGCGACATCATGAAATGAAAGTCTAAGATGAACTGAGACTCATGATTCGAACAATGAAAGAGTGGGAGTTCTACAATATGAAGAAACATGTTTTGGAACAGCAACAGAGATGTCGGCACAGGTTTCCGTGTATAAATCAGCTAATAATTGATCTTAACATATATCTTTTATAGATAGGAAAAAATATAGTGTGAGCTCGCATCAGATTTAGAAAATTGATAAATAAGGGACACCCTAATATATATATATATATATATATATATATATAGAGCTGCATATATGGTGTTTAAATAAGGAAAAATATAATGACAAGTCACGTAAATATATTCTTTGCTGCTACTATATATATATATATATATATATATATATATATATATATATATATATACCTTAATCGAGCTCTGGGCACGCGTATAATTTTGAGTGCGCCTGGGCCCTGCTATGCGCCTATGCGCCCTTGCCGCCGGACCTAGTGCGCTAAGCGCCTATATTTTTCTCACATCAGTGCCTATTCGCCTTTGCGCCTATGCGCCTTGCGCCTGCAACTTTTCGCCGGCCGGTGGCTGTTTGCTAAATTTATTTGCAAGTAAACTTTAGTGCATTAATAAAAGCAGCATGCTTTTATAAGGAAGAAAAACCCATTTATTAATTTGTAATAAAACACCGTAAACTAATATCTACGTCCTCTTCCTCCTCCATGTCCTGGTGGTCCATGTTTTCCCAGGAGGTTCAACACGAGCGCTGAAGAAGTTGAAGAATTTTCCAGAGCCATGCCAATTTATTTGTAGTTTAGAACTACTGAACTAGTTATATATATATATATATATATATATATATATATATAACCTCTTATGATCTAAAACCTTTGAAGCATTTATATACCAACATATTTGCTATACTATTCTTATGCTATATATATATATATAGTAACATATATATGCTGCTGCTGCTGCTGTATATATATACTATATATAAGTTTTTACTGGTTTTAAGAATGATACAAGTTTGCCACGCTTCCAAGTTCTAACTTTTAGGGTAAAAAAAATGCTTTTGTTCCTGTTCATAGGTGCGGCTATAGGCGCAGAGGAGTGGCTGTGCGCCTTTAGTCCGCCTTTTAAGTAATTTGCGCCCTATTGCCTACCAGGTGATAGTGCACTTTGGCTGTTGAAACAACGCCCAACTTTCTGATAATATATATATATATATATATATATATATATATATATATATCTTATATATATATATATATATATACTAACTATATATATATATATATATATATATATATATATATATATATATATATATATATATATATATATATATAAGTTCAGTTACCAACCCACGGAACGGGAGCTCGGATCAAAATTTTTCACAGGTAGCATCTATGATACGCAGAAAAAGCGTAATTTCAGAAATGAATTTTTTTTTACCTAGGGGCGAAATTATATATATTATTTGGGTATTACAGCAATGTGGGGGGCTCCGAGCCGACGGGAACAGGGGGACGTTTTCCATAGCACCAGTAGAGGCAGAGGAGCCCGCAGCACCCAAATACCAAGAGCAGGGGTTCCGAGGCCTCCCAGAGCGATCTACCGCCAGTTCCCGGAAGACGAACCCCGACTCCCTACGCTCGGTGCATTCTTTAAGAGGGATTCTTTAATACATTTTTCCTTACTAAAAAATTTTACCAGGATTCCAAAAATATGTTCCTTTTCGCTGTAGCTATTGTAGTTTTGAATATGATTGTTTTTTTTTTTTTTTTTTCATTCAAACCTAAAACGTCTATTTATGTATCATAGAGGCTACCTGTGAAAAATTTTTCTGATCCGAGCTCCGTTCCATGTGGGCGTTAAGTAACTTTTACCATATATATATATATATATATATATATATATATACCTGTATATATATATATATATTAATATATGTATATACATATATATATATATATATATATATATATATATATATATATATATATATATATACTCTTATATATATATATATATATATATATATATATATATATATATATATATATATATATATATATATATATATATATATATATATATATAAGTTTTGTTTTGACAAATTTGCCATTTCTATGTATAATGTCTTCTAGCCCTAGTTTATTCGATTTCATCAAATTTTACTCCTGACAAAATTGTTCTAGGTCATACAAAACAAGTGTAAAAACTGCCTCGGTTTTTATCCTTTTCCTTTTTTTAGCGTTTTTCATATAAACTTTCAATCACTCAAATAGTTTTATCTTCTTGATAGCTTGATAGAATTTTCATTTCCTAAAGTTCTGTAAGGACCAATCCCAATCGCTCGATTCAATAACTACAGGCATGATGCGTTTGTTCGCTTATATATCTTCTACTTTGATATTTATTCTTAATTATTAAAAGGGATAATTTTTTCAGATTACTTTTCTTCCAGCTCCACTCCTCAGTCTCTTTTCACATGTCTTATATCTCTCTGTTTTCATATAGCTTTGCATCCCCTTTTCGCTTTTCCTACACGAGACTAATATTATTTTCAAGTTTTTCATTTCTGAATTAGCTTTCATTACAGTATCATCTTAAAAGAGAACAATATTTGCTCTAATCAATCTTCAGGCAACATCAGATCATCTTGAAATGCCAATTCTAATTTCCAGGGAAACTATTTGTAAAAAAAAAATATAACACTGCATTGCTGATATAGTATTTATATGTTCTGCTACCATTGTTAGTCAAAACATATATTGACATTTCGTCACCCTAGAACATGTTCAACCATTCGTGTGAGACGGGATGACATGTGGACATTGTAAGGAGATCTTAAACACCCCTAATGGGCTCTCATAAATGCTAGGTTTCTTCACTGGGTATCGAAATAGGCCACTTGGAAGCTGGTTTACTGGTTTTTGATACCTTCTTTTCCAGGAAAGAAAATAAATAAAATTATATTTTTGCATTTCTTCTTGAAAAAATGGACCAATTTTATTCCTAATATATGTTTGCTTATATCCAAATAGATATAATTGTAAATATTATATATATATATATATATATATATATATATATATAATATATATATATATATATATATATATATATAATAAAATATCATATATAATATATATATATGGCTGCTGCTAGCACCAGCACCAGCCCATGCAGCAGCATATTGTAACAGCAACAGTAGCCTGTGCTGCTTATGCACCAGCTGTGTATTCAATATTAATACCATATGTAGCCATATGTATATATATGTATATTTATATAATAACCAATAATAATAATATGTATATATATATAACCATAATATAATATACTCAATAATATATATATCTATATGTAATAATATAATAATATAATATATAATATATACTTTCACTATAATAATATAATATGGATATATATATAAAAATATAATATATGTAATAATATGTAACAAGTTATAGGTAACATCTACAGTCTGTAATATACTTAACCTGTATCATATCATATGCTCACGTATATAATATATATATATAGTAATAATAACCATATAACATATATATATAACTTAACTTATATATAGCAACCTTATGTATATAACAACTAACTATATATCTTTCCCTATATAACTATAACTATATATATATATATATGTATATACATATATATATAATAATAATATATAACCTTAACCAATAATATATATATATATATATATATATATGCTTTCATATATATATATTTTCATATAACCAATATATATAACCAACAACCATACATAGCATAAAGCCATATATAGCGCATGCTAACTCAATAACATATAAATATATATATATATATATAACATAATATAATATATAAACTTATAACCAACATATATATATATATATATATATATATATATATATATATATATATACTTATAATAATATATATAGCAACAACCAACCAATAACTTCCAATAACATATATATATATATATATATATATATATATATATATATGTATATATATATATTTATTCTGAAGGTATCAGAAAATATGCAGGAATCAGAAAACATTATTTGTTGTTATTATTATTTTTGAATGAATATTATATTAGATTCATTCCTCTCTCTCTCTCTCTCTCTCTCTCTCTCTCTCTCTACCTCTCTACCTCTCTCTCTCTCTAATTTCATTCCACACCAACAAATAAGCAATTCACAATGCTTTTGTCACAATAATACTTGGATTACAAATTAGAACACACACACACACACATCCCCACCCCCATAAACACAAACACACAAACCCCCACACACTCACACGCCCACACTATATATATATATATATGTATATATATATACTCTTTTAATATATATATATGCTTTCTTTCTTTCTTTCATCGTAATAATATATGTACATATATATATTTATATGCTATTTATATATATATAATATATACTTCTAACTATATATATAATATATATATAATATATATATATATATAATATATATATATATATATATATATATATATATATAACATAATAACTAATATATATATGTATAAAAATATAATATATATATATAATAATATATATATATATATAACATAATAATATACTATATATAATATAATATATGTATATGTATATATATATATATATATGTATATATGCTATATATATCGTAACCAGCAACCTGTATATGCTATCGGATATATATGTAGCAATATATGTATATATATATATATATATGTATATATATATATATATAATATATATATATATCTTTCTTTTAACTATAATATATAATATATAACATATATATATATAGCATAACCATATATACAATAATAATAATCTTCTTCCTTTCTTCTTTCTTCATAACAATATATATAATAACTCGCATACACCCATACCATATGTATACTTATAATATATATGTATAATAATATATATATAACATAACAATATATAACACTCTTGTATATGCACTCTTTCCTGTTTGATTCAACTATCAAGACCCACCGGCCACTACGGCTCACAAAGAATCAGCCACACTGAGCTGAAAAATCAACATCATGGGTGGGTCCTGGCATGTATTTATATTTTTGAATGTCAAGGAAAATTTGAATGGCAGAAATGAAGATTACAGTCAAAAAAATAAATAAAAAAAGATTAAAATTATATCCTTACATTATAAATAAGGTCCTAATATTACATAAAAATCATATATTGTAAGAATATTCGCTTCTTGGAGATACCAGAAAATAGAATTTTAACAAAAGATTTGGCAGATTCACCTAATATATGGGACAATCTTTTAGAAGGGTCTATGGACCAGAGAGAAGTAGGAGGAAAAGACGACGGCGAATAGGGTCCAGTTGGGAACAGTCGTGAGGCAGCGCCAGTATTGCGGGGCATGTCAGGGACTTAAATTTTGCAGATGGGAGAAAGGGTCCCGTGACACTTATAGTGACTGTAGAGGTGATATTAGTTATTGCTTAACTAGGCCAATACGGAGGCGTACAGTATCACCTCGTATAAGCGCTTTCGTCGTTGGAAGAAGGAGGTACTCTCTCTCTCTCTCTCTTTTACTGTTTGTCCCCGCGGATTGATCACTCGTCCAGGCTCTTGCGCCAACAGGACCAAGCCTTGACGGAGAGCAGGATAGTAAACAGTTGATGGGAGGCGACCTGGTCGATGGCAGCCGGGAGGTACCTGGAACAGCTCGAAAAAAAGGGGTGGCCATTTTGGCCTCTCTATCGGCGATTTCATTGCCAAGTCACCCCTACATGAGAGGGATCCAGCATAAAGTGATTTGTTTTCTTATGGGAGTGGAGCAGCCGAAATTGTTGTACAGCGGATAATTATATTTTTAGAATAAGGGGTTTAAATCTCTGAAGTGCACTGAGCCGAATCTGAATAAATGACATAAAGAGTGGAGTGGTCTTGATTAAGGATTAGAAAGGGCATCATTGCCCAGCCTTCAATGAAGTACTGCACCGTAAAGTGAGCATGAGGGAGGGTATGGGAGAGGTTTTGTCGAGAAATGCACGGCAGATGCGCCACACAGTCCCTTATTTTAGGAAGCCGTCAGTAAACACTGGAATAAATTCACCGTGAACTACGGAATGAGAAAGAAATGACACCTTTAACAAGGCAGCAATTTGGCTAGATTTGGAGAGAGAGAGAGGTCAGAATCAAGTAAATGGTGGGAACGAGGAGCCAGCCAGGTGTGTACTCTTCGTCATAAGAAAAGGCAGCACTTTGCAAGGGATGTTAAGGAAATTAAGAATGTTATGAACTGTGTTTGCAAATGGCCAGTAATTAGGATTCTGAGCTATCTCCTGCAGAATCGATGTCAGAGTAGATCGTATTAGGGTTTGAAAACGAAGATAACTTGTGCTCATGATGTATTCCCTTCGAAGAGAGAGTGACATCACAGGATCTTGATTTAGACAGTGACAGTCGCCCATAGGTGGCGGAGGGTGGGGGCTTTAACATTTTGGCTATGTTTCACTGAAATTTGCGAAAGGCGTTAGGGTTTACAAGAACCCAAGTAGATCGAATAAATAAATAAATGAATGAGTCAAAGGAGATTTTACTCTCCATTAGCGGGATTCGAACACTGAACTCCGCGTCGCTGAGTTAACAGTAACCGGGCGCTCTATCCACTAGGCCATCCACGTTCCCAAAAGAACGTTTCCAAGTCTGGTTATAAACCCCGGTCTTCTCCTCCCATAATTGCTGAGTACTCAAAGGCCAGCCCCCATAGATAGCAGATCGGTGGATAAGTGAATTCGTGCTGCCACTGCATGAAGTTTAGTTTGGAGAGGGACGGGAATAGCTGACAGATTTTGAATGAGTATTCCTGCACCTCCCCTATCATTGTCACCTTTTTCTATAGAGGTTAGCGGCGACTTATATTCAGACGGTTGAAAGAAGTCACGATGATATAGTCGAGGTTCCTGTAAGCATATACACTTATTAGTGTATATGCTTATACACTTATTAGTTGAACAAGTTCTTCGAAATTAGAGTGGTAGCCACGACAATTCCATTGAAGGAAAGTGGCCATGATGAGTTGCTATAAATATTATGATGATGGTCTTTTTAGAGATAATTGTCTCTATGTGACTAGGGGTAGTGTTAGAGGTGAGTTCATATGGAGAGGAAAGGCTGAGACGTGGATCTCGACGAGGAGCTGCAACATATACTTGTGGGAACGAATAGTCATACAACCAGAAATTTAGGTTGTATAGACCGCTTGGGAAGAGTTTTCAGTAGTATTTAGGGAAGGGGCTTCGTCATGAACGCGGGATAAGTTGATCTCAGCTAGGTCCAAATTATTGTGTGGGTTTGGTTGGTCGTTGGAAGAGCAACCAAAATGCTCCTGTTTATTAATGGGAGCGGTATCAGTATCTGCCAAGCAAACATAATCAGAAATGCGTGAGGGATATGGAGTTGTCTCCATGGAAATGGGAAAGGAAGGTGTCACCGGAAGGGTGTCATCTTTATGAGAATGTGTTGGGGTAAAAATATTGGGTTCCAATATAGGATTTGTTGGATTGACAAAGTCAGATACTGCAGATTTTGCCAGTAATTCATCATGCGAGTGATTTTGTGAGATTGGACAATTTGATTTAAGAATTGGGACCTCTGGGTCTCCTTTCATACCTCCGACAGATCCAGTACGCTTATAGCGTTTGCAATGTTTACGTTGGACAATTTTCCATTTACCTTTCTCGGAAACGCAGGGGGCATTGAAGAGAATGGGTCATCACATCAAGCTCCATTTGGGAGCTGTTATTCATTTCATCCGCTAGGATATAGAATCTCTTGGGGAGTGCTGAGATAGGAAATTCAGAAGAAGAGTTATAGGAAGATTCAGAAGAGCTAGAATTATCCTGCAGACTATTAGTGGGTTGTCCGATAGCTGTGATTATATGGTACAATCTATTGAAACCATTGCTTTTGTCTCTGGAATAGTCTTATGGCGAGGTCTCTTCTGATTCGCATTTCTTACGTCTGGGGTTAATGTGTTTTTGTTTAGAAATTCGGATACTCTGTATTTTAACGAATAATTTTAACTTCTTTTCTCTGTGTTTTGGAACATCTTTTTCAAAGGAATTTGAGTAATAGTGGGAGGCGAATTAAGGGACAAAGAGACAGTCCTCTTGCATAAGTTTGGATAATCTGTTGGGTAGGTATGGACAGTGTGTCTTAACACGGGAGATGTTTTCCAAGTTTGTGTTGGATTAGATAACCGTTTTATTGCTAGATTGTTGAGAGCTTGTACTCGGGTTGTTGATGGCTTTTTGGACGAGATATTGGATCAAGGGCTGCCTTTGTACTATTTGAGGAGTCGGTAGTGTAGGCAATTAAAGCAGACAGGTTGCAGTAACGGTCTGGGTTTTTACAGGTTTTAGGAGAAAAGTTTTTCGTTTGTTGGAGATATGGTTGTGTTGGCGGATTAGCACGCGGAAGCATGGGGGCTGTATTGTGTCGTAAGATTGCCTTTGACTTGATTGATATTTTCATTGAGCTGGCGTATAGTATCTCTCCTACTCTCCGAGATTTATGTACATGATACAGCAAGCTCCAGGCATCCGTTCAGACAGGTAGGACCGAGGCATTTGAGGAAGAAACACAATTTGGGTCCTCCTGAGGTTCTGATTGGTATTTTCACAGTGAGTGTGAAATAATTCTACGCAGATTGGGCATATGTCATTCGGTCCCCTACAGTATTTTCGGGGATGACCAAACGTTGGCATTGAAAGCAACGTCTGGGTCGAGGATAAACGTGCGAACACTAATGTATTTAATCTATTTTTCACCTTTGTAGGTGAGAAAGGGTTTTTAAAGTTCACCAGTAACGTAGTTGGGGGTGTCAGAGGCGAGTCCCGACGAGGAAAAATCTATAAATGTTTTGCAACAGGAAAATCTTTTCTGCTTTTGGTAGTTTTCTCATAATGACAGCAGTATCTTCATCTTTCTGTTCATAACAATAGTGCCTTCAGATGTGTTTCTTATTTCATCAGGAGTAGATATAAAGAGAGAATATTTGAGAGGGCGTTAAGGATGACAGAGATGGAACTTTGATTTTCAGTTAAGCAACTGTAAGAGAGTGGACCCCATTTCTCCTTGGGAATGTGACTTCGGAGGGTCTTCTGGCTCTACCAAAAACCTTTTCAAGAGGCATCACTGAGAAAAATGGTTCTTCTTTGCTCAGTGAGAGCTTTGGAGGTAGTGGATTGCAGTATGTGATATATGAATGATGTGTCTGCTGGCATTACTGGAGGAGGGTACAGCATATGCATTGGCGACGAGAACACGACTATGACAGGGCACTGCGGGATAGCCATTTGGGCACCCACCGGGGTCTTAAGACATGCCGGTCGACGAATCGCTGAAATTATGCAAAGGGCCACAGGTGTAGGAGAAGGAAGTAAAGCATAGGTACTCGCTGGTCTGGAAGTAGTAGGGACCGCGGTAGGGTCAGGCTGAGAACCTGACAGGTGGTAATTGTTGTTGATGTTGTTAGACTCACCTTGGTTTTGAAGCACGCTTTTCTTTTTCGCGCCCAATAACATTTCCATAAAGAATTGTATAAACTTCACGTCCACCATGGCAAGGCAGTATGATAAAAAAGAAAATGAAATATAAAAAATGAATATACACAGATGGGCTGGAAAGGCGTATATTTCATAAGGAAGAGTAATCCTTCTCCCACAACAGGTTACTCCAGAGACCTACACAACCTCCCGGACCCTACTCCTGTGGGAGTTGTGGCTGTGAGGTAGCCTCAGAGAAAGTCTCCAGAACTTCCTACGCCAGTTTACCCACCCGTGTAATACGCACGGCACATATCTTCGTAAAGCCCGAGATTATATACCAAGTGCAGAAGGGCCTCCTCAGTGGTTAGCCTTGGTTCGAGTTCCCTACAATTGGCGGCTCAGTCGCCGTTGAGCTAAAATGATGGCAGTTTTCTCCTGTACAATCATCAACAGGGGAGGAAGTAATGGTCATTGGCTTCAAACATGCAGGGGAGAAGAGGCACCAGGATGTGAGGGCTTGTGACAGGGAAAAAGGAGGGCAACCTTGTGCAAACATTTAAAGGGACTATTGGCTGGGAATTCAATAAAAAAAGTTAGAAACTGTGATGAGAGAGATTGAAAAAGGATTGAAAAAGACAGGAAAATTTACCAAGAAAAATGAGGGAAAGAAAAGAAGGTTGTTAGATAATGCATGTGACAAATGCTAATGAACGAATGCACAACAATTGCACATGCACTCGTTGGGGGGACGGAGGGAACACAATTAAAGATCTCATCGCTATGCCATGCACAAGTTTTATGCATATGTTTGTAACAAGAGCATAACACCACTATAAAAATCAATTCATCTTTTTGGTGTATTCTCTAAATCAAATAGACCCTAAACAATGATTCTCTGAATAATTTTTTCAGCCTTATATATAATAACTATATATGGCTTAATATAAGTGTATAATTTTTCTATACGTATATATATATATATATATAACGCCTGACTATATCATATTTATATATATACCCTGCCATATATAATCCATATATATAAAGCTATATTGTCAAATTCAGTAATTGATTTCTACTTCTCCATTATGCTATTTCATTAGAAACGAAGTGGCGGAAGAAACTTTCTGTTTAAAAAAAAAAAAAAAAAAAAAGACAGACAGACAGACAGACAAAAAAAAAAAAAAAATCAGTCATCATTGTTCTTTAATGGCAGAATTTGAGATCGTCCTCTTTTTATTCTAGTGATATTGCAATTTATAGAATTTACATATATAAATATATATATATATATATATATATATATATATATTATACTATATATATTATATAATAATATATATATATATATATATATGTATATATATATATATATATATAATATATATATATACATATATGCTATATATGCTATGCTGCTCTCTGTACTCCTATATAATATATATATATATATATATATATATATACCAATAATAACAATAATAATAATATATATATAGCATATATATATACTCTTTTTATATAATATAACTATATATATATATATGTAACTAATAATAACTTATACACACATATATATCTTTTATATATAATATATATATATATATATATAATAATATCTATATATATATATATATATATACATATATATATATTAGGGATGCCCCCTATCATATAAGTGAAAAAAAAAATCTGATTTTAAGATGCCGTGGTTATTATTTGGTTCCAATGTATCTCATAATGTTATGTACCAAAATCAGGCTTTATCCAAGGCTTTTGACATGACGTGCTATGGTCATAAAAATATAATGGAAGTCCTTCCTTAAAATATTGCCTACTGAAAAGTCTTTCTTTATGAAAACTTTTTTGTTTCTATAGCAGTTATAATAAATCTTGGAGAAATAGTATAATAGGAAGATATAGATATTTTTTGCTAAATACTTTATAAAATAAAATAAACGAGTTGGCAAACCTCGGCAAAGCCAACGAGATAGCAACACTCGCCATGCTCTAAATAGGTTTTAGGAAAAATTCCCTCTCAGTTATATATTTTTTTAATTTTTTTTAAGCAAAGAATGTATGTTTTTTTCGGAAATAATTTAAAATTTTTATTTACATTTGGTGGTCATTGTAATTAACGGCAAAATGTCGAAATCTTTACGACAACAAATATTTCTTATTGGACATTACAAACATCAAATAACAGGTTGCAGGTTACCATCAAAGGGAGATTGTTTACGTACTTTGTTTTATAACATTTGAATTGTCAAACTTAATTTTAATGAAAGTGCAGCGCTTGTCGAGGACGAATGCTTGATTTATTGGAGGAAAGCAAAAATTCCTGCACATGAACCTCATAAATGTAAAGGTAAATTGAAGGCATTATATGACACATGGCAGAAATTGCCTAGATAAACAACAAGAACTATCTAATAATTTGGAAGATCTATTTGACGTAACACATCAGAATACCTTGCAAATGATCACAATCGCCGAAGATAGACAATTTCTGATCAAACAACGTGGAAAGGGACGACCAGGTTCGATGGCCGGCGTTGATAGAAAACTATATGGTATTGAAAGATAAAGAAGGTTGCAAGGATTAGAAGGAAAAGTAAAAGGGAGGAATCTCAGCCGATCCTAATTTTAGCAGTTTTTCTGAATGTAAGTATAATTATTATTTATTTTGTTAGTTCCCGATAATATGTAACGAATATGTTATTTAAACAAAAGTTTTATTTTAGTGCAAGATGTGGATGTTGTTTCTGATTCAGACAGTTTTTCGTCAGAATCTCTGTTAGAAAATAAGGAGGAATGTCGTGAGAAAGAAGAACAAAAAATTTAAGTGTTGAAAAACCAAAGAAAAGAGTTCGAATTAATTTACTCACTCCACGATTATCTGCAGCATTAGATAAATGTAAAGTTAGTGAGCGAGATTCAGTTCATTTAATAATGGCGTTTATGGAAGCCGTTTCTTTAGCTCCAGCCACTTATGTAATTAAATCGAACTTCTATTCGAAAACAACGGAATCAATTACGAAAACAATATTCCAAAAATATAAAAGAAAACTTCTGCGCTATTGATACAGAATTTGTAACATTCACTGGGATACGGGAAGTGTTTATAGAAGATATGTATATACGGTAAGCCAGTGAAAAGATTGGCTTCATAATTGCTACACAGCAATCTAGAACAGTGCAGGTGTTCCAGATTTACAAGCAGTTACCGTTAATAAAATGGCCTCTGCAATTTATGAGAATTTGGAGAAGTGGTATTTGACTGAAAAAGTATAAGCATTTTGTTTTGATACTACTGCTTCAAATACAGGTAGAATTAAAGGTACTTGTACTTTATTAGAACAAAAATTGGACAGAATAATTCTATATTTTGACTGTCGTCATTACATTTTTGAAATTATATTAGCAGCAGTATTTACAAAAAGCAAATTTGTAGTTTCGGGGCCAAACATTCCCTTACTGAGAAGATTTCAAGAAAGTTGGTCTAATATTAATGTTCAGAAATTCATTCCAGGTGCTGAGAACTCTGAAATCAGAAAAATGATTGGTGTTGATGCAGATACTATTTTGAAATGCATGAATGATATAATTTCTGAAAGGTTTCCTCGAGAAGACTATCGAGAAGTAGTGGATCTTGTAATTATTTTTTTGGGAAGCGTTCCCCCCTGAATCATACATTTTAGAAAGCAAGGTGCACATCATATAGCCAGATGGATGGCGAAATCCATATATTCTTTAAAAATACATTTATTTTGAACAGAATTTCAATTAATTAATCAAATAAGAAGAAATATATCACTTATACATATAACATGCTTTATTGTAAGATGCTACGTCAAATACTGGATCCATGCAATTAAAAGCAATATCACCTTTCCACAAACGATATAAATTTTGAGAGAGTTGGGCAATGCAGCAGTTGACTGAAAGTATTGCCAGCAATCTATAAATTTTTGAATCATCTATATATTTAAATCATGAATTATAGCATTTGCTCTATTTGATGCTTCGGTCTACTGAAGAAACAAAACTAAAAATGACACAAAAGATTACAGCAGCATCAGAAGAAGAAGAAGAAAAAAAAGAAAGGAAGAGGAAACAGACGAAGTTGATAGTGAAAATATAAGCAGTCTCAAGAAATTACCATTAAAAAAAAGATTTCCCAAATTCCTGCAAAGTTCAGATGAAGAGAGATTAGTTAAACTAGCTAGCGATTTATCTATAAAATTTGTTCGTAGATTTTCAATTGAAAACTTTTGCCTACATCCATCCCAATGGATTAATTCCAAACAGTATCAACAAGGAATTGTATAGAAAAATTGATTGTGGATCATTCTGCGGAAAGGGGTATCAAACTAATTCAAGATTATAACGACAAGGTTACAAAGGATGAGGATCAAAAGCAATTTTTATTGCAATTTAAACTTCTGCAAGCTGTAATTACAGTTCTAACGCATAGATCTATCGATATATTTCTATATATTTTTTAGACAGTCTTGGAATATCGCCGTGAATATCCTTAAGCAACTAAAGAAGTGTTGCAGAAAAAATTTCACTCGTAAAGGTAAACTTTGATATCATTTTATTCATATTAAAAAGTTTGATTTTTTTAATAAAAATATTGAATAATTACATTTCACATGTTAGGCTTTCATAAAGTCTCAAATATAATGATAACCAAATTTGGCACATTTTATTCCTTAAAAGAAAGCTGAAACAGATAAAATCTAAAAATATACACTTTATTTTTGTGAAGAGTAGGCCAGACTACCTCTGTATTATTTTTTGAGTTGAGAATTTTGTGGAAATATGCTTACAGGTAATGGAACATAATTCCACCCGGCACTCAACAAAATATGAAACTTCAAAAATTAGTGGCACCTAATATATATGTATATATATATATATATATATAACCAACAGCCTTTCAACCAGCAATAATAATAATAATAATATATCTATATATATATATAATATATAATATATATATATATATATATATAATATATATATATATATATATATATATATATACATATATGTATATATATATATATATATATAATATATATATATATATATATATATATATATATATATATATATATATATATATATATATGTAACTAATAATATATAACTAATAATAATATATATATATAATAATATATATATATCAGGAGGTTGGCGCGCAAATTTTAAACTTTAAGAGCGCAAACGCAAATGCGCAAAGTGGGAAAACTTGATCCCGCAAGCGCAAGCGCACAATTTAAAAATTAGTCCGCAAGCGCAAAGCGCGCATGTCCGCAAATCAAATTTTTTAAAAGCTTAAATTTAGGAAACGCAAAAAAAAAAATATAAAATAAGCACCAAGTATTTAAAAATGATTACTAAGAAATTTTTATTTGAAAAGATACAAATATATATATATATATAGCTAACCAGCATAATATAATATATATATAATATAATATCTATATGTAATAACTTTACATATATATGTATAATAATAATAAATATATATCTATATATATATATGTAATATATATATATATAATATAATAATAATAATATATAATATATATAACTCAACCCTATATACTGCTCTATATGCTCCTATATGTAATATATGTAATATGTAATAATAATATAATATAATAACTATATATATATGTAATAATATATATAATATATCATATATAATAATATAGTAAAAATGAGGAAAGATTTTCGATGTATTCGATTACATCTGTGACTCTTCCTCCTCGCTTTCTCCTCTTGCATTCTGGTAGGATTATATTCCCTTTGTAAAGATAAATTTTCAAAATTGATGATGGATGCCGTGGCTGCCCTCTTTGGTCTTAGAATGTCAGAGCCTTGGCTAAGCAACCTCTCCACGGCCGCTGAGCTAGGTAATGGGGTATTATACTTAATAAACAAATCCCTCCCAGACCTCCTGGTATTCACACGGAAACAGGTTCTTAGTGAGAGGGTACTGTAGTGAACATTTACTGCAGCCCAGCTATCCAAGATTTGTCCCCACCTTCTCCTCCAGAGGTGTCTGGATATATGGACCCGCTGGGTTTTACTGAAATATTTAGAAATGGTATCAAGAACTCAAATCTTTGAATTTTCATTTGAACATTATGTCAGTATATTGTGGCAGAGATATATATGTAATATATAAATTATATATATATATATATATATATATGCCTGTATATATATATATATCTCTTAATAACAACAACTATATATATATATATGTACTTAGCTGCTTAACAACCTTGCTGCTGCTGTAACAGCTATGTATTTTACCATGAATAATAACCTTATATATGTAACCAATATACATATATATATATATAATAATAACTTGTAAGTTGGTAAGTTCGAGAGTAACTAAAAAAAAATAACCCTTTTAATATATATAACAACAACCAACAACCCAATAATAACTGCTTATATATATAACGCCACTAACGCTATATCTATATGCTTAATATATATATATAATACAAGAAGATATCTTAAGTTTGTTCCAGAATTATAGAAATAACTCAACCTTAAATGGGTCACTTTCAGACTCAGTCCCATTTAACCTTCAGTGCCTTAATGTGGACGAGAGTAAGATTCGATGCAATATTACACTTTATTTTCTTCAGTATCCTGCTCTTGGCAACTTGGTACTTCCCCTCATTTAACCTACGTACCACTCCGAGTTTGAAGTGAAGATGCAGGGCTGTTGCCATAAGCAAATAAAAATCATCAAAAAGACTGCTGAACCTCGGTTCAAAGCCCTTTCTTTCCCTTTGTTTGCCTTCGGTTGCTTTAGCAAGTAGTTGACTAAGTTTTGGCATAGTTAAATTTTCCACCTCTCGTGCCATTTTCCGATCTTGTCCTTGAGGAGTAGAATTAGGCAATAGGACTCCCCACGTACGCATTCATCTCTTCCTGCAACATATCCAAGCCTAACAGCAATAGGCATCATTATTTCGATCGATGTACTCCCCAATTACCTCCTTATCACTTTTATTTAAGTACTGGAAGATAAGGCTTTTGCTCCATGCAAATGTTGTTGATATGTCATGCGACCATCAAAGGTTCTTAAACAGATTTTTTATAGAATCGTATATGGAGTTCAAGCGTAACACTTGGTGTTTTTAAGCTTTGTTCCCAACTCCCTCTTAATTCTCGCAGCCTGCAGTTGTAGTTTTCCTGTTTGGGCATTCCACAATTCCTGGGCTTTGGTAAGTGTGTCTTATTAAATCGATCTTGACACTAGAGGACCAGCGAGGGAACATTTGAAACATCGCTAGTAGCCAAAGATATTTAATGTGTTGGAAATGCAACGGCGATGTTTAGTTAGCTAAGTGCATCATGTTCTTCAAAGCAGATTTTCTAGCTGGAGGGGTTTTGTCTGCAGAACCTCTGTCACTAATTTGCTCCATCTCTTGCTTAACCACTATCTCTGCAATCGATGTTCCTGTTCTTCTTCCTCTTCGTCACCGTTTCTGCGCTGAGCATCCACCCAGCTGCACAGAAATTTGCATCATTATCTGTTGTAATGCAAACAACCTGAATATATATTTTTAATTTAGTTGTTTTCCTTATTAGGTGAGTTATAATTTTTTCAACATTACGTTATTATTTCATGATTTTTACTAACCTTATGCTCATTGCCAAATTGTTGATGAATATTCATAGTATGTTGGCAAGGACTGTGCTGGTCTGAGAAACCCAGATAACTCTCTACAGTCAAGGAGAGCTAACTTTCTCTCTCTCTCTCTCTCTCTCTCTCTCTCTCTCTCTCTCTCTCTCTCTCTCTCTCTCTCTCTCTCTCTCTCTCTCTTCAAAGTATTCAAATTTATCCAGTGAACCGTCATCCCCAGAAAACTCCTGTCTGTTGTTCCCAGTCCAGCTGTCTGCGGTTGTTGCCACATAACTGACCTTACTAATAATGTTGGTTAAATGAGCCTTCCCTATTATGCATATGACATCAAGATCCCTCGTCACTTTTTTCTTCTGGAGGAGGTGGAAATCAAAGGATTCAGGTAAGGACAGAAATTCGACAAAAGAACTCCAGACTCCTAATGTGAATGAGCCCCATGTCATGTAGCAGAAATCGAAAACAAAATATTTGATGAGAAATGATATTAATGACAAATGAAACTTGGCATTTCAAATTCGAAAATTTTTGTATGGACTGTATTCTGTTAGCTTTTTTTAACCTGTTAGTTGTGACACAACTTTTAACCTGTACTTTAAAATAAAACACTTACTTATAAAGCAACTCAAGAGCTCTCTTCTATTTAAATATTTTCCGCATAGACTGGAGAATGATGGTCTGATGTTTTTTGCTGGGTGTCTCTGTCTGTTGAGCAGCTCCAGGCCCTTTGACCCTCCTTCAATTTGCAGTACACAGCTCCTTGTGGAACAAAGAAGGATGTTTCTAAGAAAGTTACAAAGCTAAAATCATTGTTTTATAAATAAAATATGTGAAATTTTTAATGGTTGAAAATTTAAAATGAAAAGAAATAAAAAATTCAAATAAAAAGAAAAA
>JABUQX010135881.1:0-2500 GCA_015478945.1 Trachelipus rathkii | reverse complement strand
TGTTCTAAGTTCTTCGACTGCTGAAACCCTAAATCAGAACACGTGTTTTCTTCTTGACCTTTCTCTGAAATCATCATTCTTGGTATTTTCAACGTTCACCATCGTCAAAGACTTTCCTTTAATTCTCAAGATACAGCTGGTGAAGTTGTCTGACTTTTACTATCCAAAATGACCTAGAGCAGTTGGTGCAGTTGGTGCAGTTGATGCAGTTGGTGCAGTGGTTTAGTTGGTACAGTGGTGCAGTTGGTGCAGTTGGTGCAGTTGGTGCAGTTGGTGCAATTGGTGCAGTTGGTGCAGTTGGTGCAGTTGGTGCAGTGGTGCAGTTGGTGCAGTTGGTGCAGTGGTGCAGTTGGTGCAGTGGTGCAGTTGGTGCAGTTAGTGCAGTTGGTGCAATTGGTGCAGTTGGTGCAGTTGGTGCAGTGGTGCAGTTGGTGCAGTTGCCTACTAGTATCCCTGATCAACTTGGAGATGAGCCCAACGTTCTAGACCTTTTCCTAACCTATAATCCTTCTTATTCTGCTAAACCCTCTAATCTTCTTCGTTCCACCGATCACCTTCTAATCTCTATATCCTGTTTTATATCTTACAGCCTTCCGCAGGTAGGGCCCCAGCCGAAATCCCGCTGAATCCCCGAGGCAACGTTTCTATCACTTCGGTACTGCTAACTAGACATACGATCCTGATGGTAACCTCTAGTGATTCTCAAAACTTGTGCTTCTGAGCTTGAACCTTACCTTGGTAAACCATTTCGTTACGGTCCTTTTACTTCAACCTTCCCGTCTCCTGCTGGAAACGTGGAGTCATTCAGCCTATGCCGAAAAAAAGGGAACCCCTCTCAACCCTCAAACTATGTTCCTATTGATCTAACCTCCGTTCTTTCCAAAGCATTCGGAGATACTCTTAACTGAAAGATTTTGAAACATCTCAATTCTTCAAATCATATCTCTGATCTCCAGGAATGGCTTTCGTAAGAAATTTTAGACTAAAGATCTATCTTCTTTATCTTCTTCCTGCTTCTTGATCTATCTTCCTTATCTTCTCCCTGATTCTTGATCTATCTTCTTTATCTTCTCTCTGATTCTTGATCTATCTTCTATATCTTCTCCCAGATTCTTGATCTATCTTCTATACCTTCTCCCTGATTCTTGATTTATCTTCCTTATCTTCTCCCTGATTCTTGATCTATCTTCTTTATCTTCTCTCTGATTCTTGATCTATCTTCTATATCTTCTCCCAGATTCTTGATCTATCTTCTATACCTTCTCCCTGATTCTTGATTTATCTTCCTTATCTTCTCCCTGATTCTTGATCTATCTTCCTTATCTTCTCCCTGATTCTTGATCTATCTTCTTTACCTTTTCCCTGATTCTTGATCTATCTTCTTTATCTTCTTTCTGATTCTTGATCTATCTTCCTTATCTTCTCCCTGATTCTTGATCTATCTTCTATATCTTCTCCCTGATTCTTGATCTATCTTCTTTATCTTCTCCCTGATTCTTGATTTACCTTCTTTATTTTCTCCATGATTCTTGATCTATCTTCTGTATCTTCTTCCTGATTCTTGGTCATCTGTTATTCGACATTTCTGAGAATCTTTTACTGCAGTCGTGGACCAAACACAAGCCTTCGACAGAGTCTGATACAAAGTTTTGATTTGTAAAGTTCCCTCCATCGGTATCTATCCATCTCTCTGTGGCCCTCACTCTGATTTCTTCTCCGGCTGACCTGTAGCAGCAGTTGTAGGTGGCCACTGTTTATCCTTTAAATCTATAAATAGCGGTGATCCTCAGGGTTTTTGCCCTTTCCAGCTCTTTTTCTACTTTACTTTAACAACCTTCTTTCTTCATTACTCATTTCATTTTGAAAGATGTCCAACCCAAAGTAAATGACATGCACTAGAAGAGCTGCTTTGGAGTAACTAACATTTAAATTTTCTCGAATTTCTAATTGTGGCATAGAGATCAGAGTTGTTTTCAATGCCTCAAAAACTCAATTGATTTACCTTACTACTCGACATAGCATCTTCGTAAACATACAATTCAAACTTTTGTCTGTCCTTAATATTCTTGGTGTTTCATTTTTTTTGTGACATTAATTGGAAGAATCACATTATTTCTATTTCTAAACACGCGTCTAAGAGGTTGGGAGTTTTGAGGCGTCTTTAAAATTTCTTCACGCCACCCACCCCAGTTGCTTGCGGTAATATGGGTGACGTTCGCCCCTGTATGGGGTATACCTCACATATTTAGGGTGATACACTCTCACAGCTCTCCTTAAAAAGGTGAAGTGAGGGCTTTTAAGTTATATCAACTCTCCTACTCTCACTACCCCTCCCCAGTCTCACTTTACCCCTTCGAATTGTTGTATAACTTTCCTTATACTTTATACTGCTCTTCTGAATTCTCCGATCGCATAACCCCTCCACTGAGTAAGGCTAATGAAACACGCTTTGTTATATATACACAATCTCATCCGTTCTCTATCCAAGTCCCTGACACCT
>JABUQX010135879.1:0-22566 GCA_015478945.1 Trachelipus rathkii | reverse complement strand
TATTATTATAATATCTATCAATTTTTTATATTTATGTATAGCACTATATTTCTCCAATTTATTAATTTATTATTATTTTCTAAAAAGAGTTATTTATATGAGGATAAATTTTTTATTAAAAAAAGAGTTCTGCATAAAAGAACTAATTTCGTTAGTGTGCCATTACTACTAACTTGACTATGAACTTCTTAACTTTTTTCATATCCTTGAATCACAAAAAGATCAAGAAAATATGATTTAGCAGCAATTCATTTTCCACACTTGCCTCTTTGCTTCTTATTGAACTGCATGTTAGCCTTAATAAGTGAAATTCTCTCTACAAAACTCGGTGTACCACTTACTAATTCTCTAACTGTTACTCCAATACATTTCCCAAGTGTAATATACAGTGAACCCTAGTTAATATTTGTACACCTAGACATCTGAGCGTTGATAACTGTTAAAATTCTCTTTCTAAGGTGTAGATTAAAGCTAATCTCATCCCTCCGTCTCTTCACTTCTCCTTCTCTTCTCATTCTCCCATCCCAAAACCAGTTTTTCTCTTCCCACTATATATATAAATTTGATGGGTTCGTGAAAAACATTTTTATATATATAATCTTGGTATAGCGAATATATTACATTATAAAATATTATGTTTAAATGGTTCGCCACTATGATATATTAATAACAGTTTTTGTATTGAATCTATGTATAGTATTCTCACCAGTATCAGTTATTATATTTATATATTATATATATATTAACTAAGCAAGGGGTATAAAATTATTATAGTATAAATAATAGCCATTTCGGAATCTAATATGATCTTTCTATATTATTTTTACTATGATCTCCAGCATTTCAATTCACACCATATTCACTAATATATATCATATATTATAAATTATATGGCTAAATATGTGTCACATATTATATACTCACAGTTAGCGTATAAAAATGTAACATTAATTATACATACCATCAACATTTGCACACCCCCCGTAGCACATATCTCGAAAACTAGATACTTAACCCTCTCTCACGAAATAATATATTTTTATTATATAACAGTATAACAGCCATTTTAACGTTCGAGAGAACATAATTAATTTTCGTTTTTATAATAATTTAACTATGACATTAGCTGCACAAGCATCGTGTAAGTCATCCAGCAAACAGATGGTGACCTCTCAACTAGATCGGTCTCTCGGCCTTCATCCGGATAGACTCTACGTGGGGGAGTGAGGGACATTTTGCGGCGATATCTCCTTTGTCCCACCGTCGACGGACGCCTTTCGGCCATAGATTAGAACACGCGCCTAAAACACATCATATTTTTTTTTAAAAATTTCTTTTGACTATACATTATCATACGTAAGAATTCATATAAAATATATTATTCCATCCCTTTCTTTGGTACGAGTTCGTTAGTCTTCAGAAGTGAATATCGGCGCTATACGGCCTTATGTATAAGCTGGTTATATTATGTCTCAAGCAACTTTTGCCAACATTATTATGTTATACTCACATTTTTTTATATTCATAATTATTATTCAGTAATTCTTAATTCTGGCACTACTTGGCATCAGTTAGAGGCTCTTATAAAATGCCCACTTATATATATATTGAATCTATATTGATTTTATATTGTATATATATATATACTATATATATTATTAATATTAAAGTAATGATATATATATAATTACAGTACTTCTTCACATCATGATATCAATATTAATCTATATATATTATACTTATTGAATTAATTTAAAGTTTAATTTCAGTAATTAGTACAGATTGAATATTGCTTTTTAAACATTATCGGTGGAATCGCAGAAAAAACAGTATATCTTTCCTCTACTATATCTTAGGTGATTAATAATAATAGATAATAAATAGTGAATATAATATTACTATCTACTATATTCATTCATATAATTCCTGAATAGAGGTATAATATATATAGTTATCTTACTCTCATATAATAATTCTTCACTCTAACCCATGCTCATAAGTTATATGCTAAATTATTGTGAGTCTATATAGCTATTAATTCTCATATATTAATCTAGGTTATAATATAGGACGATTAGGATCATATATACATAGGTAAATCATCAGTGACAGTTAAAAGCCACA
This sequence comes from Trachelipus rathkii, assembly GCA_015478945.1. Classification (NCBI taxonomy): domain Eukaryota; kingdom Metazoa; phylum Arthropoda; class Malacostraca; order Isopoda; family Trachelipodidae; genus Trachelipus; species Trachelipus rathkii. Next base: position 20,442 of record JABUQX010135879.1, on the reverse strand, counting down.
TGGGCTCACTATATCGAGACTGCCCCTAAGTCAAATACACCCAACTTTACCGCAAATAATATAAATTGACTTCACCTGCATAAATAGTCCTACACTAAGTCAACACTCTAATAGGCTTTTCAATTTTTTTATATAGTATAACTACATAAATCCTACCAATTTGCGCTTAGTATTACAAATACGATATATGATAATTATATAAATATGATACACCATAGATTTATAATATATCCTTATAAATATAAACTAAGTTTATAATTATTTAAACAAATGCCCTGTCAAAACTGCCCATATATATATATATTATATAACTTAAATATAACCCGCCAATTTTGGCTTCGTCAATATCTATAATTAGTATATATATATACCTACTAATCAACCTAATTCCAACTATAAACTAAGTTCTAATACGTTTCTATTAAATGTTTAGCCCATATATCGAGTCAACATATACTTTACAGACAACCTCCTTATCATAGTATATATACAGAAACCTTATTTGCTATACGAATTGGGTTGCGAGTGGAACTTCTGTGGACTATTTTGTGCTGAATATCGAATACCCTGCAAGAGAGCTGAAAAATATGGAATAGCCTTAATCCATGGCAACGCCAATACTCTACATTCCTGGCAGTTTGGGGTAAGACTTTATAAAACTTTCATTAAAATGAATGTAAGTACATGGTGCAAATTCCTTTTACCCTTCAAAAAAAATGAACAAAAACTATAACTGTTTTAGTATAGTGTACACAGTCATATATATTATTCTATTGTATACACATTTTGTTTCAAATTCAACGTTATTATTTCTCATAACTGTTTTTTGGTGACATTCACAACCTTAATCATTCAGATAAAAGATACTGAAATAAGAAACTATAATGCAATTTAGTGTAATAATATAATTAGTGATAGTAACATTAGTAAACTAAATTTAAAAATGGATGTGTACTAGGGAAAATTTTAACACAATTAAGAAATAATTAACAGACATACAATTCACTATAAATAATTGTGATAGTAAGGATGATAATAATTGTTGTAAAATAATTTTGAAAGTAAGGTAAGATGCGAGAGAGTAGCTTAGGTAAAAGGTATCAATGATTCAAAAAGGCCCTGCGTCATCATCATTAATCGCCAAGATGTTTTTAAACAAGATATAGAATATTCAGCTTGAGCACACAAGGCTTTGTGAGATCGATAAAGCCATTAATTAATAATTAATTATATGGAAAAGGAGACTGAATACATTGTGAGTAATGTTTATAAGATGAGTTTTAGGAATTTTTCTCTGCCTAAAATGCCTTTTGTTAACAGTACTGCTAAAGTTACAGCGAAGGTATGACAAAAATATTCAAAAAATAAGTATAGAGATAAGCTATTAAGTAAGATATCTTCAACCTTAACGGCTTAAGTACGGACGTATCACTCACAAATGTGAGAGCAATAAATAAAAGAACTATTACCCTACAAAGAATTTCGTATTATAATTAACCCTTTCACTCTGTCATAATAAGTAAGTGTTCTTTGAATACTCTCACAATCGAATCGAAACGAACTACAAGGATGACGAAGATTTATCGAATCAAATGAAAAGAGTAGCTAAAATATGAAAAATAAGTTATCTTTTTACGAATGTATAAGGTTCCGTCTAGACCTTTTTGGGGTGCCTCTACATACCCATGCGTATGCTTGAGATTCAAAATGTCGGAAATTCAATCCATATCTTAACTAATCCGTTAATAGAATATGTGATAGTAGTCGTAACCGATCATTTAATCGAATTATCATTTACTCATCTATAAAATATGAAATGCACTCGATCTACATGCTCTCTATTTATCTTATCTTATTACGACATATTTCTGCGTACTAGTAGGGTATGTGAAGATACTGCTAAAGACATTATACAGCAATGGCTTTTCTTCCACTCTAAAGAAATTTTGAGGAGTATCAAAATTGAACGAAAATGATTGCGTTAATGACTAATCAGTAAGTTGTGGCTGTGTTACCAATCATAACGATTTTTGACAAAATGAGCTCGAGGGAATATATATTTTTAGATTTTGACCCTTTAATTACTAATTTGTGTTAAAAAAAATTTAAATATTGATTTTAAATATTCTTTATTCTCAAATTGATCTCAGTGATAGTTTCATGTAGGATTTAAACCGTAAAATAAGAAATATTTGATAAATAATAATAAACAGTTAAGTTTTGATCACTCATATGAGATAATATATTATATAATATATCATATTTAGAATCATCATAATTAATAATTCAATAAAATATATAATAATCACAACTCAAAATTCCTTTATATGACTAGATCAATCTGAATTTATTATTCATTATTATTATGTCATATAATAACCTTATAATATTTCATTTATGGATTGTATTTAGATAAGATTATATTATAAGATTATATATGTTATCTGTGAGTATAATCTTCTTATGTATTCGTACGTTATACGATCTCTTATTTATTCTGGAAGTGTACGACCTAATTAGTAATGTGTGAGTGCATTTTAATTATAACACTTGAAGTAAGTAATTATTTTGATTATGATAGTTGATATATTTCAGTTACTATAGCTTTTATGCTTGCACGCATGTTAGTTTATATCATTTATGATGCTAGTGTATCTGATCTAATCGTCTACTTTACTTATCATGCGCATAGCACGATAAGAGTTTTTATTATCTAGTTAATGAATAGCGAATTATTAGTTAGTAGATCTGACTCTAAGTCATGTTAACATTATAATAAGGCTTATCCCGGATATCACTTAAGGTATAAATTATAATATATTATATCTATACATTTCCACACTTAGATGAGTTAATACAATAAATGTTGAATTCTAAAATATCCTACTAGAAATACTTATTATGCGATTATCTTGACGAGAATCGATGCCGTCCTATCATCTCTTATCATATCACAGACTGTGTCGCTATTTAACGTCTGAGAGAGCCTCGATATAATAATTATACAACTGTTATACTAGGTTGAGTGAGCTCAGTCAATTTTTACTCTTCGTAGACTGTTATGTATATTAATTAACTCTAAGGATCATTTTCGTCTTACATGATTATGAGGAGTGTAGAATATAGACATAACCTATCTGAATAGAAATGATAATAACGATGATGAGAGTTCTGAGTGTGATTCAACATTCTATACACTATGAGAAGACTTGTTTCACTGCTGAGGGTGGAAATTATCTACAAATTTAATCTCTTGTTAGCAAGAGCGAGCGGTCTCTTATCCAGAGATTAATATAGAATTATCTCTAATTGATGATTTACTTACTGACCTATACTCGCAACTTGTAGTCTTTATATAATCGTGTATGTCGGTCATATGACCTGATAGCGCAGGCTGCTTGACAAATCGAATAGAAGTGCAGATATAATTATCTGTCCTTCGTGCAGAAGGCTTAAGATATTATAAAAAAGAAAATTTTAAAACATTTAATGTGAGAGAGTTCTATATATAGATGTGAAATATATATATTATATAATAACTGCTATGCAAATTATATGTGACTCTGTGTATCGTGTTATCTGAATAATTAGATTCCTCTTGATTCCATTAGATATCTAGAACATAACCACCAGTAGGACGCTATATTGTGTATAAGAGATCTCGCGACAGTAATATGAGAGTCACCTCACAATCAATCTAATATAATAAAGATATTCAGAACGGAGGCGAATATTTCTTAGTATACGTATAAATGTACATTATAGAGCTCAGAAAAGAGAAATAACACGTACAAATCTTATAGCGTAATCGCACATATCTATGAGAAGATGATCACACCGAAAACGTTAGAGAAATCGCGAACGTATATCAATTGCTATCAAAGAGTATATGAAAAGAAGAAATTAGTGAAAGTGATATAACGAAGGAAGGAGCTTTATACGGTTATGTGGATAGCCACACGTGACAGAAAGAAGTATGTAAGGAGGAAGTAAAGAAAAATGATGTAATCAGGTGTCAAAGAAAGTGTGAATATTAAAACACCATAAAACGATATATAGTTGAATATCGATCGCTCGAGACAGCTGTCAGAGCAACATATCATAGACTCGTACTATGAGTATACGATATTAAGAAACGTTGTGAGTAATGCTCTGGTCGTCACACAAAAATAAAACGCTATTAATCTCTCTTCGCTCCTGGTAACTCATAACTGAGTCATATCAGTGCAGTTCTGTATACTCTTATTATTTCCGTGTAATTGATATATATAGGAATATACAGGTATTGTTGTTCACAAACAAGGTGCTCGATACTCGACTGAATCGTATATATTATGAATTCTCACGTTATGCGTAAAGAGTCATCTTATCCTGACGGCTGTTAGTGTACTTCAATTTGAAACTCTTTCTCAATATATTAACAATACAATCACTCACACGTCTTCTCGTACACTGTTAACAGTCTCTTTACGACATATGTGTGTTCTGCATATTATCTCTCATGCAACATATCAGCTACTGACTCGCAAATCGTTGCTGTCTAGTCAATAATATCGCTATGTTATCAAGCAGCATATCTCTAAGGTCATTAGCTTCTGCTATTAATCTAAGATGTCTAGACTACCTTAGTGAACTCGAGCACTGTCTCCGTGGTCAAAGTGCTTCTCGTAACAACTAGACTCTCGAGATCCCAATTCCTCTTATTTGTAACTGCACTAGATAACACTGATTCAACCATGCCTCGAGACTCGAGCGTCGACTTAGATCTAGATGTGTAAGATCGTTCTTGAAATATTCGTTGCATCTATATCAAACTGCTCGTATAAGTTATTGACTAAGTACGATATTAAAGCACACACAATGTCGCACAAAGAACGAAAAATGCCTTTTACGTGTTCGGAGATGTTGATGGATTAACAGTTCGATGGGTTGATTTATTCTCAAGAGGAGCTAATTGTGAGCTATACCAAGTCTGAATGTGAGCACTTTAACGTAGCTGGCATAAGAGACGACAGAAGAGATGACGTAGAGAGAGAAGAGGATGAGAGAGGAGAGCGAGAAGATTGTGAGACAGCATAGAGAGAGAAGAGAGAAAAGAGAGAGAGAATATAAATTTCGAACTTAAACTCTTCTTTGTCGGAGAAGCGGAAAGTAGGAGAGAAGAGTGGGGGAGTGTGCGTGGTTGGAGAGTGTTTGGTGGGAGGGGGGTGGGGGGTGGTTGGCAGGGCGGGAGCGGGGGGTGTGGAGGGGGAGCGGCGGGGGTGGGGGGGTTCGAGCAGAAGAGATGCATGGAGAAAGAGAGGAGATTGCAGATGAGCGAGACTATGAGAGAACGCACGTGAATGATCGAGAGACTAATACTACAGATTTCCCGTCGCCGTAACCGTCCTAAGCGTATAAACTATAATCGCTTCATATCGAGACCGATATTAGTCAGTGATGAGAGAAGAGACGAGATTGATGAGAGAGAGAGAAGTGAGGAGGACTAGAGAGAGATGATAGTCACGCTGTGTTGAATACGAAAAACGACGATGAGGGATTGTACACGTAAGCTTATGAATGAATGACCTATTCCACCGAGAGCGACATGGTCAGATGACGCTCGAATGGAACTCTCGACGCCGGGAAAAGTACATGGATCCAGGGTCGGAACAGTCAGCAGATAACAAATATTGCAAAGCCGTAAATTTATCAGTACGAGATTATTGTTGGTCGGGGAACAACTTGAAAATCATATTTTGATTGTTATCGTCGAGGCGGGATGGACTCGCATTTGATACCGAGTGCGCGATGTGTAAGACGTGTAGTCGTTGTCTCGGACATAATAGTTAGAGAATTTCTGATTCTCGTTGGATGATCTACTGCAACATAGTCATTAAAAGACGCTGATCGGTCCCACACAATCCACACTTCAGACTGCGCCTGGTGCAGGCTTTACAAAACAAGTATGATTTCAACGCACGGCGCTTTTATGATGATAGTTAGATATTTTCGGATATCATGAGGAGCGAGGCAGGAACGTAACCGCAACGGCCCATCCGAGACCTAGTAAGTCCTGTGAGATCTGCATAACTTACCATAATAAATCAAATATAGTTGCTCGCAAATAAGACCTGAATACGCGGTATAGTACTACATATCTGAAGTTGTCTTCGTGCGAGCGGCTTATTTCAATGTCTAATATAAATCTATTTCTACCAATATTGCGGATAAGATATTTAGGAATAGTGCATAGACTCGTAAAACAGTATCTAAGGGAAAAGTCCCAAGGGGTAAGTAGAGGCCCGATCATTCACGATTCTCTACACGATCTTAGGAGCAATTCAACTTAAGAACAACCACACAAATTTCCGGTATTTCGTTCTAACGGACGAAGCTGCGGGGACAAGAGCCCCATTTTTGCAGTCGGCACACCACACCGGTAAAACGCTCCAAATTTGGCACGATAATCAATACCGACTACTCGAACTTCTAGCTCTAGCATTTATGTAACTCTCTACATTAAAAACCACCAACCCAACCGTATCTTTTTGCCCTAAAGTTCGTTATTTCCGCTGTTTGCTGCTGTTCTGTAATCATCTTCAGAATGTTGTTCAAATTTTCAAACTGTTCTTTCCACAAGAGCTTCCGTATTAATCCAGTAATACTCTTGGATCCATAAGTATTTCAAAATGCTCCGATGAATTATGCATATATAAGGTCCTCATTTATCTAAAACTTACAACGTACAGGAGAGCTTCCACACTGTTTTCTGACTTCTATTTGACGTTTACTCGTGCATCACGCCATTGTTGGTTCTAGTGTCTACCTAAACCACTCTTGTTTTGTTTTTTTTCTTATTTTGAAATGAAAAATTGCGATATTCTTCTCGATCTTGGGGTCGCGCGATATGTGCTGGATCGTAAATTTGTCAGGTTCGACTGTAGTCAAGAAATAGAGCCAACTATCCTTTACTTATACTTAGCATATAGTATTCTTGTATATGCAGCACTTTTGGAAGTATGTGTACTTGGAAACAATATTTTACAGATACAAATAATGGAAGAGGGCGAAATTTTTTAAACGAGATTTCTATCCGTATTCACCAAAAAGATTATCTACAGGGAACCAGAAAGGGTATCTGACATCTCAGAGGTTATGTACAAGCCCTGTAAAATATTGATGTTAGAGTCGTGTGCTGAAGACATAGTAGAAAAAAAAGGTATATGGCCCGTGATTCATATCCCTGACGACCTCAATTATCCTACAAATTTTTCTTACTCCGAGTGCTTTATCTCAAAATGGTTGAAAACTCATACCTTTGATGTAGGTAGTTTTGTTCTCTGGCTGCTTCATGCGTATATATGACGACATGCTAATCCCAGAGGAATAGAAACATACCAATATCTATCTAGTATTCACAATAATGCCCATTAATCACTCATCGCTTAGATCTCATTCTAGCTATGAAAAATCGTTGGCAGGATTACTCATTTCGTACGATCTAATAATATAGTATAAGGTACGTAGTAGTATATGCTACATTTCCATATACATATCATACGAGAAGGTGATACGCTGATATCTATCTCTATATGTATTCTTTCACATAAGAATAGCTAGTATTAAATATGTACTAAGTCACGCTTCATTGTCCTTTACTTATATAGCACTAATTAACATTAAACAAATTTTTAATAATAATAATTCAAGTAGGTCGTACAATAGCTGTATCTTATAATACTACTATCACTTTAATTGTTACGCTGTAATCTTTCATATGGCCTCTCTTACTGAAATACTACTGATATTCTTTTTTTAGATATAAGAATTTTACGTCATAACGCTTTTAAAAGCTACAATATATATCATTTTGTTTCCATCATCTATTAGATATTTATAATAATACCTTATATAATATTATCACTATTAGTGAGTGAAACGTATATCGTAGTGTGTATACTTCCAAATAATATCCTATTATACTATGTGTCCCCCCATCTATCCTTACTCACCTTTAACTTATATAGCCCTATATATTACGATTAAGAATATTAATTACTATGTTATCCTTTATTGAGTAATTATTAGTATATGTAATATCTATTAATCTAAATTATTATACAGAACTAATTAGTAACGAATATTGGTGGCAAAAGTTTGACGGTAAACCAGGTCGGGAACTTTACCGATCTCAAAGTCAACCCCACGATTTCAAATCAGAAAAGCTGGGCTTACCAAACACACCCTCAGCGTCTTAACTACTGAATTCATGAATTTAAAACTCACATACCACATTTAAGATGTAGGTACACTTAGGACTTCAAAAAAATACACACTAAATAGAACAGTAAGTGAGACCACCACAACCCCTCAAAGTTATCACTGAAGCGACATATAGTGGTAAGTCATTATTTCAAGAACCTATAAATCTTCCTATGATCTAGATGTCGAACCTTCATATAAAACTTAAAGTAATTTTCACTCAAGTCACTCGCACTCTACTTTATAAATTTGAAACAACGAGCTGCAGCTTTTACATTCAAAATAAAGTAACAAACACATAACCTAAAAAATAGTAAAAACATAATTTTTTAGAAGTATATGGAAAAATGTCAAAAGGCCCTTATAGGATCTGCCACGTCATAGTGAATTCTTAATGACTAATGACCCCTCGTTAGTTAAAATATTTATTTGATATCACTAGTATACATCTATTTAGTACGGGATAAAGGTGCCGGTAGATATATAGGTATATATAGCACTACCGTATATTAAATTTAATAAAGTAGTCTTTATAATATCTACACTTCCCCATATATTACTCATATACCGCATTCGAAAACAACTACTTACCTATACTATTACTCAATATCTACTTTTATATATCTAAGTAAGTATTATTATATTACAACCTTTTAGTCACTCTTTTCCTTTTATAATAAATATAAATAACTCTTTGCTTCACTTATATTACAATAATAACAATAAAATATGTTTATGATGATAAAATCATACGCACTATATAACGGGGTCATTATATATGGGCCGACTTACTCATCAAAGGAAAACTACTAGGTAGTAGACTAAATAATCATTATATTTATTATGAGGAGGACAAGGTATAACTATTTATTTCTCATTATTTCTGCAAGTATTAATAAGAGTATAACTAAAAGTGGACCTCTCCGTCCTGATTAGTAATACTGTCATCTCTAATATCTGGGGAACTCTAGTATAATACATACAACCCTGCTTTTATAGTATAAGACTAAGTGAATAGTATCGATTATGATCTAAATAAGTACCACCAAAATATACTTAGAACTTATTATAGATAAACTATGTTCCGTAAATTAATACACTACTCACAGACACCGCTCCTTATACCTTGTACAGAGCGCCACAGGCATAGTTGGTGACTCTCTAAGCATAATGCCTACGCTCGTCCAGAAGATATATCGAGCCCGCCCTAGGTAGCCGCAGTGTCTCGAAGAACGCGGAAGCACAGACTACACTAGCCGCGATAAAACAGTAGATCGACACATACCTATTTACGAATACTACTCCTATCTAGTTAATAACTAACTATAGGAGTGACGTCTGGTTTTATGGCGTTCATAAATACCTATATTATTTTTATGAGATATGGTAACTTTACACAAGGCTATATAGTTATCCAACTATTACTATAGGTGACTTCCTTCTTTTCTTAGTACCACCATTCCATATATTAGTAGGTACTGATATGGAGACAAATATTATATTCTCTATTCTGATTCTTTTCTTCTCCGCTGCCTTAATATATATTATTTACAAGTTGTTCACCATCTACTCAAACTGGCATACACGTCTACTTCAAGAGGAAATGCGTGTTGTCACGGTTCAGGTAAGCTTCCACACTTAAGCGTCAAATAATCACGTGTTTGGATAAGTGAGCGTCATGGTTTTATGAACGTGTCGTATAGTTCCTGTAACTCTGAAAGCGGGTCGTATACAACCCTCTCCAGTGGGGTGAGATTAAATTACGCCTTTTGCCTCTATCGAGGATGAAAGAAGTGCTTATAAAGATGGGACAAGGGTATTAATTACCTCCACAGAAAGCCGAATCAATCGTGTCGAGTCTGGGTGGCAGAAAAGAAGAACGCACCGCAGTGAACTAAGCCTGAGTAAATAACAAATCCACACAAAACTCGTAGCGCAGAACACATGCACCCCTAGTTTACGAGGGAGTCGTAAAGGGGTCGGCGTACGCGAATACAAAGATCAAAAATGGTCCCTCGTAAACACCAGCCAGTTGAGTACCTAAAGGATAAGACATGTATGTCTTCAACATTGTACTTAAAAATAGAGGAGGGTCATGACATAGGGAGAGGGGACGAAGCTCTTCCTCGTCTCATGTCGACTCCACCTACAAGTCGATCCAACAATTGAGACACTAAGCCCCCCCCTCCCAGATATGAGAGCAGTACTTCCATAAAAGGTCGGATAGACCCTTGTATAGCTGGAGAATCTGAGAGAGGAAAAAAAAAGTCTCCGCAGTCTAAACTAGAACTCCCAGTTTCTCTTTGAGGCCGCCCTAGCAAACCGTTGTGATTGTGAGGTTTCCAAAAACATTTATTGTTTTATGTAAGGCCATAGAATGTTATATTGTCAACTAGAGAGACTGAGAGAACCATCGAAAGAGATAGGAAATTGGAAGGTTACGTAGTAGGAGATTGTGGAAGTTGAGTTTGTATAAAGAATTTAAATTATCACAAGGTGATGGCAACCCTCATCTCGGAAATCTTAATCCAGATCAGCGGAGAATATGAATCGGAAGTAGTAGACGAGAGGCAATTCTTAGAAGTAAAAGAGGGAGCAGAATTGAAATGAGTTGAAAAATGTGTTGGACGTTAGCGCCCTTTTCCAACACTGAGGGAATAAGTTGTTAGTTTTGAGACAGGAGAGAATGATAGTTGAAAGAGGCGGTTTTCAGGCACGAGGCACATTCCTCAAAAATTCGGGGAGGAACGTTCATTAGATTTCAGGAGTCCTATTAACATCCGACATCATAATGATATCCCAATAGCTCATTATAGGTTTCAGACGGAAGGAGAAGCGGGAGGGGGAGGGGGAGGGAAATCGTCTAGGGTTGAGTTAGTGGATAATAGGAGAGGCCAAAGAGATTGCCTTTTTCAGTTGAGAATTACATAACTAGACCTGCAGATAGCGAATTTAAGAGTAGCAGGCAGATGACAGAAGTTGTAGAAATGGTTGGCACGAGGCCACGCAATTGATTTTTCGATAGTGAGAACATAGAGATTTATCAGTCGCCCATTCGTTTCGAAAGCCCGGCTGCTCTTCTGAAAGTATCCCTGCAACGAGTTCTAGGCTGGATGAAAATAGCGAGAGTGATAGGTTAGAACTATTTTTCCATTCCCAGATTACTGCCACTGTCTTCTTACTGACATGGGCCATGTACAAGCACTCGATCTTACGAAACCAAGTATATGAGGAGTGCGAAAGATTTAGTCGAAGAAGATCAGGAGGATACGCACAAAGTCCCTGTGCTGATCTGCTGATCTCGCAGAAAACCAGAAGCTCACCGAGTAAAACAGTCCTTCCGATTATAGTAAGTGTAGAAAGCGACGAAAGGCAACCCAATCGGCCCGATTAAAGTCCAGAAAAAAAGCGTAGGGCAGGATGAAAGCTGTTGGAGAGGAAAGTATTAAAATTAAGTAGAGATATAAGGTTGTGAGATTTACCAATAGTAACGAGATGTTTGTCACCTTTATAGAGAGAAGGACTGTGGTGAAACAAGGTCAAGTGTGTCAAGAATTGTTGGACGATCCCCGGAATGTGTGTGCGTTCTAATAGTTGCTCCAAGTCGTAGAATGCTGAATTGATCTGTCCTACTTCCCCACCTAAATCTCAGTATGAGAGGTACCCCAACCACAGTGTGGACATTTGAAGTCCCCCAAATAAGAGTACCTCAGTTTTGGATGAGAAGATATAAGTTCAGTGAATTGTAAAATATTCAAAAAAGGCCGTGAAAATCTGTTCTGTTAGGAGAACCAGGGCTGCACAAGATATAGGGTAGGAGAAGGAAGAAAAGATATAAGACAGAGAGCATCGAAGTTTAGGATGGATCGAATCTTAAGCAGAGCGTAGTACAGACTCATAGTGTTATGGTTACAAAGCCCACATACTCCACCCTTCAGCCAAGGGAAATTATGAAATAAGTTATAGTGGACATATTAAACGAGTTAGAGGGCGAGAATTCCTAGCCATCTGGTCTCAACAGCGACAAAGGCCTGTAGGGTTAGAGTAGAAGAGGTGGTATTCCACCGGATGCAGCAGGTTAGATTGGGCAAGCACGATTTAGGTTAAAGTCGATAGGTAAGCCGCGCCTGTGGCAAATCTCCATCTACATGTACACTACAGGCAACCACAAAAAAAAAACGAATAAACGTGAAATCAGGTATAAAATTATTCACACACAAAACCTAAATTTTAAAACACGTAAATTTTAGAAAATGCGGTTTAAAACGTATACACTAAGATGTAAACATGAGATGTGAAAAACTCACAGGAGAAAAACACTACACCGGGCTCTTGTAACCCCAGCACCAAATACCACGGGGAATAAAAAAAAAAGAGTAAGTTGAAAAAGTACTTGCTAAAATATCAAAATTGTTATCAAAAAGTTTCGTTGCTCAATATAATTTAAAATCAAATCTTATAATACACTGGCTAAAACAAAATTACACTTAGTAGCCCTTCCGTTAAGGTCATATATAGTATATATATATATATATATATATATGATATTATATATATGTATTATTATATAATATAATATTATATATATATTATATACTATATATCTATGTATATAATATATATAGTATAGTATATATGGCCGTGATATATATGTATATATATAATTTGTACCATCCATGTGCTTAGGGTGATTTTTTTTTCTAGCTTTTGAGGCCCTATGAATGCGTTAAGAGGGCCCTGTATATATATATTATAAATATATAAATTATATTATATTATATATATATAATATATATATATATATATATATATATATAATTATATTAGACGTAGATTTATTATCTAGGTGAAATCAGGTATTATCAGTACAATAGTGATATAATATCTATATATAGTAGATGTAATGTTATTTTAACTATATATCACATCGCATTCCTCTATGACAAAAGTGCGGAGCGGATGTGCGTTGAAGCGTAGGAATGTGGAATGCGGATCCGAATGCGAATGTCAATTTTAATGCGAATGTTATGCGGATGCGGATGTCACAACAATAACTACACAGACACAGAAAAACACGAAAACCAACGTTTTCACCAGTGATCTACTTATGCGTTCATTTTTTGTTGTTTATATAAGTCAAAATCGGCGAAAAATTCCGAAGTTATGTCCATTTTTTATTTTAAACCTGGTGGTGTGGGCTGAAAATGGGATCAGCCCCAGCTCAAATTGGATCTTGCCTTAATGTTATAAATACGCGAAACTATACATTATTATACTTCTGCCAATAGGTGACAATAAATGATGATGATGATTAATTTATATATATATAGTAATGAATCTACCTCAAATTTTTAAAATCTTAGATTATAATGTTGGGCAAACTAACATACATTGTAATTCCTTTAAATTTCAAATACTTATAAATATTTAAAAAATTGACAAATAAAATGTTATCTAAGATTTTATCTTACGGTAAGTTTTCTTTGCCGCATAAATAGGTGTGCAATAAGCCGAGTTAGATGTTTGTTTACTTCGGCCATCGTTTTGGATTTTAATTCCCGGGTGTCTAATTCACATTTGTTTCGTCCACTTTTCACAAACTTTTGATCTACTATTGTAGAAAATGTTGTAAGTACTCAAAAACTGTAAAATATATATATATGTGTGTGAATAAATCTTTTTAATATTCATATTCTACTTTATAATAAGAACACTTTTATTTATACATTCCACGCTTGAGATATTAAAATATAAAATGTCGCTTTTAATTATTATTGCTGCTATTTTTCCTTTCAAAAGATTCTAGAACAAGGAATACTTAGTATGGCCTGAAGATTAATGAAAATAAGCTTATTCCCACAGATGTGGTTTCCCTCGAATAGCTGGTAATTTAAATCACTCGATATAAATATCGAGGTAGGTTCAGACAAGGAACTAAGACCCTTATATATATATTTACAATATACGTAATTATTATAATAGTATTATATATATATTTAATATTATATATATATACTATATATATATATATATAATATTAGATAATAGTATATAGCATAATATTTTAAATATATTAGTAAATTTAAAAGTTTCAATTCATTTCGACAAAGGATTTTGAATGGCGTGCACTGATAGTCGAGATTTTCGAAATTCTTCAATTGCAATATATGGACAAAATTTTATAGACAATAAATACCACACTCGTAGTTTATGAGACGTTAAGCTTATCAAATGATGAATTTTGTGTTCTGTTTTTTTCTATACTCCAAAGAAAATTTTTGAAAATTTATGACTAATTGCAGTTTTTCATTCATAAAAGGAAAAACTCTTAGATCATAATGATTCCTAAAGGTTGTATTTTTTAAACTCTTGTCATCCATGAAGTTCCCTCACCCTTCACGTGATCGAGAAGCTGGTTGATTCTCTGGTCTAGCCTGATTGAGCTACACTGTCTGCTATGTGGCAAGTCTGTCTCGCCATGCTCGCGAATAAAATAAAAAACAAAAGAAAAAAAAAAATTCAATTCGCGCCTGGACTAAAAGGTTCTTGCAGTGGTTACGATCTAACGCTTATCAGTATAACAGTAAACAATTTAGGGAATAAGTTACTATTAAATGACTTACAAAAGTCTTTAGTGAGATTATCCTGTGGCTACCAAACTCTATAAGCTTAATATTGCATTTTTTTCTATTAAGTATATTGCTGATTAAGAGAATACACGAATACGGTTGAGCGTAGTACACATGGCGCCCAACTGGCGAATATTTGCTTCGTTCTGTGATTGTGCTGCATTATCTCACATGATGAAATTTTATGATTTAGATGATGATATTTGGGATGGTGTATGAGTGTCGGAATAGTAGTGAATTTGCAAAGGTATGTTGACACTTTCTCTTGAGTTTCGTAGAAGTTTATATATGAATTGGAATCGTGAATTAGTTATAAGTGTGACAACGGATTTGATATCAGCTTCATCTGTGTCATAAAGGGTTAGGCTTCAAACTACATCTAATTCGTTTTCTTTTTGTTATCCAGATCTGTTAGCGTGTTGGTGCGACGGTGGTGCTGATTTAGTCTATGGTTATTTGTACAGGAATTTTGACGAATAAACCATATGTGTAAAGTATAGAACTGAGCAGACGGCCGACAATCGCCTTCCAGTCATCAACCTCCTCTATTTTGTCGCATAAATAATTAAGACCACCAAATCCTGCTCAGCAATAATCCTTGAAAGCACCGTGAGGGCTGATCAAAATAAACATATTACAAATATAAATAACAAACACTAATAATATTGAACAAATTACAAAAAAAACAACTGGTAAGAGTACTAGTATATTAAATAATAGGTACAACAATAGTAAATTCGAAGGCACTAACTAAACAAATTGGTTATAAAAGTATCACAATACCATTAGATATATCAAAAAAAAATAATGCAACAGTAATATAAAAAAAAAAATTTTCCAATTGAATTTTCTCTTTAGTAAAATAAATAAAACCATAACAGATTACACTCTCAAGTTTGGGAAGTTTACCCAAAGCGCTTATCTTATTAAAAAAACTTGATGGCCCTGAGGTTGGTTTAGACCATCCTATGATTTCAGTTATGAATAACATTAGTTTAAGTATACACAGATTTACTATGAATAATTAACAGTAGGCATATACTTAAAAACATATCATAACCTGTCAAACTAAATAAAAGGACCATAAGCACAAAAACATAACCCAAATGAATGAGCTAATGCATGTTATCAACCTAAAAGAACTAAACACATAGAATGAGATACGATATGCATAAACTCTAGATGGAGTTCTGGAATCGATGGCGATGCTACTATCTCGTGACAGTCGTTACCTTGTGCCTTATTTGATAATTACAGTAAAAAAAACCAGTCAGTTTCATTTATAAAAAAGTCGAATGTCGGAGAAGTTAGTGTGGCCAAAGGAGGACACACAAAAGACTGGAGTTAAAGACTACAAATATATAATGGTTAAAAAATATATTTTGAGATATTTATTTATTTTTTTGCAGATTTTCGTGTTTAATGTTATATTTTGAATAAAAATATTAATTAATGACAACTCAAAAATTATAACAATGTATATATATATAATATAGTTTTTTTTATTAAGGATGAAAAACACTGTTGAAATGTGCTTTCAGATTATCATATAGCAATTACACTATTATTAATCGGAATAAATAATCATTGCTCTCATCTCACGATTAATGATTAACTCAAAGAGTCAGTTTTGGGTATAGTTATCCAAAATGTAATTCTTAAAAAAAATAATAACTGCAATTTTATTAATATGAATGGCTTCCATGTGATGATATTAGAAAATTAAATATAACAAAAATAAAATATAAAATAAATAAAATATACATAAAAATAAAAATAATAAAAAAAATAATAATAATATAATATAAAAATAGTAAATAATAAAATAAAATAACCATATATAGATAAAAAAATAAAATATATATAATATGAGACAACCAAACAGAGCACTAGCACCATCAGCCAGAGTGACATTTGAAGCGAAGTGATACAGACAGAGAAAGAATCATGCAATGCAATTAAGGCAACAACTGACTGTGTTCTAAAACCATTAATGATCATACTTTACTTGAAATAAAAATAATGAAACTAAAATAATATATATATACAGAAAAAATCATGAAACATAATTAAGAGATTCATTTGGGAAAAAATAATTATATATAAGAATAGACACAAATACAAATTTTTTTTTATAGTAGTGACAGCATTACAAAATATTATAGATGTAATATAAATAATATAATATATTAATATAATAATAATATATATATATATATATATATACTATATATATATAAAATATATAATATGGTATTTAAAATATTTGAAAATATATTATCAGAAAATAATAATCTGATATCCTTCATAGGATCCTTTTCAGGTAAAACTAATTACCAATTTTCCTTGCACCCTAGATGCCAACACTGGACTCACCGATCCAATGAACATCTAATAAGAAGAATTATCATCTACAAAAAATTATCATAGATGTAAATATTTCTAAACTGTATCATGTGCCCCCTAAATTTAGAGAAAAATTAGCCTTATCTAGCAGAAAAAAACATCCTATAACATCCTTAAGCCTTTCCGCATAAGCTCATTACCTCAAAAAAACACAGAAAAATCATCACACTGAGCTCATATGATTGCACTCACTCTATCTCTCTAAGGCAATATCTATGTACTTACCATTAAAAATAAAAGAGGCACAACGCACAATAAATCTAATACTGGCAAATAACCATAACATAAGTTATTAACTCAGTCTACTAATAAAACTTATACCTAGCTACCATTGAAAATAGAACCCATTAAGCAATTAATATAAGAAACAATTAGCAGCTTATTAGACTATATAGCTGGAGAACCAAAAATAACACGATTAAACTACATTTACAAATATACTATAAAACTAAATAAAATCACACCCAAAAATACATTATTCATGGATCTACAGGAAAACATGCCACAATCCCCATTACAATATTCGGATATAAAACTGATTTATGAGTAAAACCTATAGGGAAAGGAAACTTACACATATATTTAAACTTATATGAAAATTCAAATTGCTACTATCTGCCCACCCGAAGAAGTTGACCAAAGATCGATTGTGAGAGGCATCATTAATACATCAACATCTATACAATATTCAAACCTTTACTGAATACGATAGCCCACGCTAAGAAAGGTATCAATCAGCAAACTTAAAAAACATAACATTAAGCAATAGTTATAAATTACTTTTATGCATGTCTAAAAAGGAAAAAAAAATCATATAAAAATATAAAATAAATAAGAAATATATATAATAATATATAATAAAAAACTATTATATTAAATTAAATAATAAAAATAATAATTATAAATAATATCAATATGACATAATTTATATAAAAAATAAAAGTCAAAAATAAAAGAATAAATAAATTAAAATATCAAAAAATTAATGATAAAATTAAAATAATAAATATAAAATATATTTTTTTTATAAAGATTATAACCACTCAAGCATCACAAGGAGCTGGAGGCACCTTATCAAAGAAAAGGGGGCAGGAAATAAAATATCGGAAAGACACCACACACAGAGCCTAACGCAAATCTCATGAATTGTAGCAACAGACTGAAGGTGACTTAAAAGAGAAGGCAAGATTAAAATACAAGTTAGAAAAAACAGAAGAATGGACAAAAGGAGATTCCACATAATAAAAGAAGAGGATGGAAAGGAGGCACCACAACGACAGAGCTTTCTTGCAGATTTTATTCAGTATGCGTGTGTTGACAGCAAGAGAAGAAAAAGCACAAGAGCATGAGCACCCATTTGCTATAACAAGCAGATAGGGGCGACACACGCAAATGGAAAAAGTGGAATGCGAAAAGTGAGAGCCAAACTACCCATAGCAAAATCTAGCCGATAATAAACAAAGATTATTTCTGTAAATAGTAACCTATAGAAAAGAAACTAGATACGAACTCACAATGTCACTCGCAGAAGATAGATAAGGAGGCAAAAGAGTTATAAAGTATCAGCAGTTAATAGATCTCTACTATTATAGACATCAAAACTCTGATCCATATAAAGGTGGAGCCGGAGCACCCCCAGAGATTTCGAGAACAGTACTCCATAGACAGAGAGTTGAAATAAGTGCGCATAAAAAGGTATATAACGCTGGAGTAGCCTGTGTGCCCGGAAGAAAAAAAGATTACCCAGACTAACATCATGAAAACAAAGAACTCACAGTTCATTGAAGCCACACTTAGCACCGTAAAATGTGATGATAGAGGTTTCCAAAAGAATAGATTTATATGTATCAAGACCAAGAAGTATATGTTGTCAAACAGAGTGATACGGTCAGAAACCGTATCGAGAAAATAATAGGAAAATTAAGGAAGATAGTTTTTGAAAGGATGAGGAGAATGAAGAGTAGGTTAGAATTATTCAAAGGATTAAACATGTCAAACAGAATTGTGACAGCCCACCGAAAAAAAAAGAATGCAGCCATTCCAGAAGTCGGCAAAAATAGAAGCAGAAAGCTGAATACGAAAGGACAACTCTAATGCACAAAAGAGAAGAGCAGAAAAATTGAAAAATGAGAAAGAAAAAGAATGAGAGTCAGAGGTTCATCGGCATAGAGAAAAGTGAACGAGATAGAATGTACAGAACTGAAGAAGAATTCGAGTTAGAATGAGGAAGTTAAAAGCTTAGTTGGAGATAAAAACAGAACCTTGTAGGAACACCACAATTAACAGGAAACGGAGAAGAAGCGCTATCCACAACGAAAAGTGACAATGATATGGAGAGCAACCAAAGAAAACTTGATAAGATAAAGCACAAGAAAGAAAGGAAACGCCGAAGGAAAGGGAGCTATAAGGAAAATAAAAGTAGCAAGCGTCAACATAACCAAGATTACTCGGATACAAAAGCCTATTAGATAGAGCAGAAAGCCAAACCACCCACAAGACTCCCCATAGTACCTTAAGGGACGAGCAACACCATGAAATACAGCAAAATAGAGATAGGGTTATTCACCAGCTTGACTTCGAGCGTCGAAAGCCATACTGATGATCTAGATGAAAGAGGAAAGACTCCAATTGATCATGAAATGAGAGTTGAAGAAGAGTTCAGAAGATCTTAGATGTAGATAGCAAGTGTAGAGTAAAGACTATGTCCGATTGGAAGGATCAAAGCGGTTGCCCTTTTTTGGGATTGGTTGGACAATGTTGCGCTACCTAACACTGGAGGAAATGTACAATATTAGTCACTTTAGAGAGATAGAGTGATGCGAGTCAGGCGAGCCAGCTCGTAATGGCCACATCTCCCCGAACACCTGGGGTAGGAGATGGGCCATCCGGCCAACTAGGGCCTCCTACTACGTCACTAGATCTTCAGGATACTATTACGGACCGATCTCACTGCGTCACGAACGACATAAACCTGAGAGACGAGAACAGAAAGACGCCGAACCTCGCATAAATTAGATGAAAAAAGAAGTACGGATAAGATACCTTTTCGTAGAAGTTATATACAAACGTAGAGCAAAATAAAACAGATTACAAAATTATAGAATGTCCAAGACCAAATATCAGTTAAGAGCATAGCACCTTGGGAGACAGCTCGGCTGTAGCC
>JABUQX010135878.1:0-22849 GCA_015478945.1 Trachelipus rathkii | reverse complement strand
ATAACATTTCATAATCACATCCGTGAGGCAGTCCATTCACATGTAAACTGATACCCCGAAGTCCGAAGGTGTGAATTTATAGGGCGACTTTTATATCCCGGAGTAGGCTTCATGCTCCACAATCCCTATTATTACTTTTGGTAAATTTCCGTTCACAAGGTTAGGGATATTGATTACTCGATAATCCTTGAGTGAAATTAAATATCTGGGTGTTTCAACTCGCTTAATAGGGTACTTTTCCTGTAGTATTCAAAAGCGAATTTTCAATTCCAAATGACGTATGTGGTGATAATTTCACTTTTCTAACGTAGAGATAAGCCTCAACAGTTTGAAAACAGAGTTCGACATACAGCTGTAGCAGTAGGGTTACTTTTTATTTTAAGAGCAATTTTAGGATTTGCCGTGATAAAATTATTCTAGTATCTACAGATGGTAAATGAGTCTTTCTTGAGAGAAGAATCGCATTAATCGGACCGAAAATTCATAAGGTATTAATTATGACTCTAGCTGCTTAATCTATTGTGCAGCTTCATCTTGAAGCTATAAAAACCACATGATTTGAGATGAGATTGTTTAGCATTGTCTGAATAAAATTGACAAAGTTTCTTATATGCTTCTATAAGGATTAATAGCCGCTGATGCACCTAGTGAAGTTCCGTTAAGATAGACTTCAACCTGGTTGAAACATGTATACAGAAATTTGAATTCTGTATATACTTATTGGCATCACCCGTAGGAAGATCTGTCCATCATTTGTAATCGTTTTTACTTATAAAAACACATTAGAGGGGTCAAGGTATAATGATCAGAAGTGCCTGGAATATTGAACTCTAGAGAAACATCTGTATTGGTTTGAATGCAGAGGAATAATACTGATAAAGTTGGACTCGCTACGTGAATC
Organism: Trachelipus rathkii; assembly: GCA_015478945.1. NCBI lineage: Eukaryota > Metazoa > Arthropoda > Malacostraca > Isopoda > Trachelipodidae > Trachelipus > Trachelipus rathkii. Next base: position 21,948 of record JABUQX010135878.1, on the reverse strand, counting down.
TGTGTAGTGTCATTGAAAGAGATCAATTCACTCTACAGCAATCAGACTAGAAGGAAAGAAATGCTTTTGGATGTCCAGCCTCTGGCCGTATAATGAACATTGCATGAAAAAAACCTACTTATTACCACAGCTCGTATAAAATTATCAGTAGTAGTTTAATAGCAAATACATCAATACATTTTTCTTAGAGGTCTTTTCCCCCGCTTTGTCTTTTTCTTTATGCCAATCTTCTTGTTCCCTCGACCTTGTCCTGACATTTTCGCTTATTAAAGCGTTAATCATCCAACATTTCATCTGAAACATCGCGCTATACGTCTTTTTAATGATGTACGAGGATTATTTCCTGCAGCAAGATCACTTGATGTATGCAAACCTGTTCTTATAGCTTATTTACCTATATATTCCCCGCCTTGCCTGAGAGTAGAGTCCTTGCACTTCTCCATAGCTTGGCAAAAAAATTCCACCAAGACCATACCCCCTCTGCATTTCTGTTCCTCTGAATACCCTTTCTTCGTCCTATTACAGAGTATTTTCTTTACATCTTTACACTGTGAGAGTATGTTAATGAATGAAAAAATATCTGACTACACCTCTTATATATCCCATTATGCTGTAATTACTGATCTGTTTCTTTCTAGTATGATTTGCATAACAATGACCGTTGTAAACGGAAAAAGGATTCCTTCGTACATCTTTATATGCACACGTACAGAGTCAAAATTTGATCTATTCAGAGTTAGTAGATAACATTAGGGAATGTTATAACTTTACTCTCTTGGGGAAATATATACTCTTAATAAAGGAGCTTTTAGTATTACCTACATATTGATGTTCAATTATATTTGTATATACAAAAGCCATACCTGGATGATTGAGCCTCTCGGATGGGGTACATGTATAATGCAGAACTCGATCTGCTTCTCTTTTGTTCATGTGAGTCATCGTTATTTTCCACGATAGTATAACCCTTCTTTCAACATAGTAGGGATATCATGAGTAGTAGGGCTAAGGTTCACCGGTCTACGAATATTGTTTACGTTGCCATGGTGATTCGTTCGAGAAAAAACAATGTCCCGTCTCGTAGTTTACATTTCACTTTGAAACTTGAAGATATATTTACTTTATCTTTCATAGGTACGCATATTCATTTTGCTATACCAAGTCCTTAACATATACTCATTATCAAAGAGAACGTTTTTAATGACTAAAAATTAGCAGAGCCCGATTTTAAAATAAGACCGTCGCAGAACAAATTCTCAATGAAGTATTCTTTTGTAGCAAATGTGGACGTATTCATCTTTTTTGCAATTGTAGTTCTTTTCAGAAAACGAGTTATACCTTCCGCTTGTAATATAGTTTCAACACATTCTACACTTCTAGTACACCGTCATCACAGAATAGAGTTGTGGTAAATTTTCTATGTCCGTATTTTATATCATTTCACATAATCCTACTTCGTATGCCTCTCTTTCAAGTTGTATAGATTCATTAGCCAACAGTTGTAAAACCGAAGTTATTATCAGGATAGTAAATCCAAGGAAGGCTGAAGAAGGCATAGTTATATAAAAGTGATCTTACACTCTCCATGATTATAATGACAACGATTAATGATTTCTTTAACTTCACTTCTTTTTATATAAGTATTAACTATGGCCGGAATATCCCTCCATTTCACAGGTAACTGCTTATTTTTTCCTTTAACTCTCGTAGCTAATATTTTTTTCAATTATATTCATGAGTTACAGGATCGAACCTTACTTTTTGTATTCCTTGTTTATTTATTCAGTATTTTTATTGTTTTCACATTTAATTCAATTTTCTATTTAACTATCACGACTGAATGGGTGGATATTGTGGACTTTAAAAACTCCGTAGTCCAACGGATATCCTTTTCTAAAACTTTCTTCTGTTCGAGAAACTCTAACATAATCGTATAAAATATTCCTAATTATCTTTTATTTTGTTTTTCTTTCACCATATGTGCATACGTCCTTTAGTTTTTGACATCTCTAAAGGAGTTGAATTTAAGTTCTATGGTAAGACCTGTTATAAGGAATAGCCAGATCGTCCAGTAATCAATACTATTTAAAAAGTATTCATTTTAGTAAATACCTATGCATGCGTTCTTTAATAGTACGTTGGACTCTTTTCAACTATTGCCTCTTTGTTTACGGAAAATGTATTGTTATAGCTATATACCATACTCCCAGAGCCATCTCATGAAACTCTTCAGGCCCATTCGAATTCCATTCCTGAATCGTGTCCAAAATTGATTTAGGTGTTCTCCGCTCTTCCTCTAAATTTCAGCATCGGCAACTGTAGCTGTCTTTATCTTTATTGGTTTCACACAAGTTCTAGAGTATACGTCCAATTGTAAACAAGCTATATATGAAAACTCATTATAAGACTGTATTTAATCATTCCGATAAAACTAACTGCCATATGCTATCGAACGCGCAGATATGGTTTTCCGTGTAGGAAATTTTTTTCTAACAGGTTTATGTAGATTCCTCTTCACCCTCCAAATATGCTTTAACTCTTTTTTCTCAATATTAGGATACCTAAAAGCAAACCTAGTGAAACCCCCAAAACTATTGGCCCTGCAGATTGAAGTATACTTATCAACTACCTCCTTCGCCGCCATGTTGTCTACTGACACCGTGTAACGTATATATTATTAATATTATAATATATATATATATTATATACTAATATATATATAAATATATTATATAGTATATATATATATATATATTATATATATTTGTCACAAAATGTGATATTAGGTCACAAGGGAAAAAGGAAAGAAAAAATTTAAAATAACAATTATTTTACACAAACATTACAACTAAATATATAGATTAATACTAATTACGATTTAATCCACACTAACCTATATAAGGTTTTTCTGAGTCGTGCTTGGTACACGTTGTTAATTTATCGACGCGTAAGAAGTGCCTGATGGACTTGAATCAGGTCAGTTGTATGGGGTATGTATCCAAGTCTGCTAATCGGCTTGTATTTAAGATTAAAGTCTGGGTAAATTAATAGTCTGAAGTTCTTGTTTGAGACCACCCCCTTACAGGTCCTTTCTTCCAGTTACGTGAGAGATCAGCTATCAATCCACAATATTTTTCCTTTAAACTATTTTCTCATCATCAATTACGATCTGTCCTGCTCATCTTGAATCTGGTCTTTTAAATATTATATAAAGCATTCCTGATTTACGCACTCTATTAGGTAAGCTCTTCCTCTAGGAATTTTAAATTATTCTTCATTTTCACTTCAATTTTATTCATAGGTATATCTACATGTCGGTTACCGGGATACGTAAGGATGGATGTAGGTGCAAGTCTTTAAGTCTATCATTTTGTAATGGATCCTGGTATAAGATGCGTTGCTCATGGTGTTTAAGTTGAATGGTAATTCCTGTACACTTCTTTTCATATTTGGTTAATCTGTTCAACCTTTGGATACGTATAAGCTTAGAGTAGAGGCTGCTGGAAAGATAATGATCTGTGCACAATTAAGGATTCTGCTTTGGTGCAACCTGTGGCTGCTGTATTGAAAGAGGTTGTATGTTCAATGCATTGGCTGTAATAGCTGGGTGTATGGGTGTGAATGATGAAACTGTTGATTGTGGATTTTGCGCAAGGTGCGGCAATAACTGTCCATATTGAGGTTTGTGAAATGATGAATCTGAGGACTGAATTCTGTACAGATGCTTTATTATTATACTTCATTTCTATACGCATTATATGAAAGTACAGCACCTTCCTTCCATTATGGGGGACAGTACCTACTAGTTCTCCGTAGAGGCATAACGGGAGAAATGCAGTAATATCTCCCCCTCTCCTGTAGTAACCTTTTTATTTGTTCAAATTTAAAATTGGGGGAGAGTTTTTTAATGATGTTCTATGCCGACGTAACCTTCTGAGGTCTGTTTAAAAGGAACATTTCCTTTAAAGATTAAACAGACGACATACACACATGGATGAATTTTCATCCTCCCTAATTAGTTTACGTTTTCAGATGGTTTCAACTTTTTAAATTTTTTTATAAGAGGTAAATACTTGTGCAACTAGAGCAACTCATTATTCAGGTATGTATACCATTTCTATCTCATAGGGGAGAATGTGGGTACGGAGCAGCACCTGTGCGTGTTTTTGGGGTGAAGTTCACACATCAAATAGCCGTGGGGTTAAGTAACCTCTTATATACTTTTAAGAACTCTTTTCCTTTGAAGAGGAAACATTGAGTTGCCAGATACATTAATTTTGACTCATGTTCTTCTCGTCCAAAAAACAGTAGAATACGGCTGTGTTTTAAGAAACACTTCGCATATGGCTTGCTTTGATGAAAAATATTCTGCGTTAATTGAAAAACACAGACGATATTCTAGATGGTGAGAATAAACTGGGAACGCTTCTGCTATTTCCAAATTCAATTTGTGCATTAATCATCTAATACAATAATTTTGTGACTGTGTATATTATCCAACGATCTAATATCGTATACGCCTTCATGAAATTGAATCACATCTTTATATTTTTAAATTTTTCCTGTTAAGTAACTTATATAACACATTCACTCAAAAATACATTTGTTCAATATCTCCATTTCCTTTAAAATATTTAATAATAGAAAGGTTTTACCACATCCTTGCGGTCCTGCTACAAGGCATGTAGCGGGACTTCGGAACCGTAAATTTCTCACATCCATACTTGTCAAGTAATAATGAATAAATGAGTTTAATTAAAGCCAGTTAAAGCCGAAATCCAAACTTACTAACCCTGTGTGCTAAGGCCAACACTCTATTGATTTACTTTTTACTTTTTAAGGGTTGTAAAGTATATGTTTTAATTAAAAAATTTCGTACCAATTTATTAAATAACATGTAAATATGAGATAAATTGTTATTCTATTTATCTAATTACAAATTAAAAATAAAAAGTATTAAAACAAAATAAAATAAATAATAAATAAAAAGTAAAACAAAATAAAAAAATAAAAGAAAAACAATAATGTTAATAAAAATATGAGTAAAAAGCATCAAAGCAGAAAGTTAAAGCAGTAAAGCAGAAAGTAAAAGCAGTTAGTAAACCAGAAAGTTAAAGCAGTAAAGCAGTAAAACAAAAGCGTACTAATCCCCCTTTGTGTCTAGGTAACACCTCTATTGTTTTACTGGTTTACTGCTTTAAGGTTATGTATGTATGTGAGTTAAACGCAGTTAGTCTTGTTTTTTTAAAGTCTAAGAGAAGAGTTAGAAGCAGTAAAGCAGGAAAGTTAAAGCAGAAAAGCAGAAAGTTAAAGCATGGTAGAAGCGAGTTAAAGCAGTAAAAACACATTTGAGTTGTCTCTGTAAGCCAAAGATACAAGCACCGTAAAGCATTTGTCCGACTGTTGGAGATTTAAAAACAAAGAATCATATTCTAATCCCTAGGTGTCTAGGTAACTCAATGACTCTATTGTGTGTTACTGGCCTTTTAGCTCAGCTTTAAGGTAGTATAGTATACGTTTTGTAATAAAATTTCGATACCAATTGTTACAGTAAAATCATGATATGACTCACTCGTATATTCTGGAAACGAAATTCTTTAATTAGTTACATTATATTCATATTTTTCGTTACGTGACGGGAATTATTATCGGTCTGTTCGGCGCACCTCGGCGACCCCACTGGTTACGCGGAATATATTGCACGCCGGCGGCGCACCGCGGCCTCGGCCTTAGGCCATGCCGTTGATTCTGCGCCTAGCGAGGCGCATCGCGGCCAGCTGGTTCAGCGGAGAATGGCGACTTCTCTCTGCAGTGTTTTTTGTCGGACTCGACTCTCGGAAACGTTAGCGATTCACTGTCTCCAAATGTGTAGCTCTTTGAAATTCTCTAAATATATGTGCTCAGTCATGCTATAGTGCTTAGCAAACACAATCACTTACTCAAATAGTAAAGGAAAAAAAGTGAACAAATTCATAGCAGATAACTGTAATAAGACATACACACATTCCAGATCCCTCAATTACTTATTTACACACTAGGGGTAAGATACCAACTTAATATAGAGACCTAATTCCAAGGCTTTCCCCCGGTAGGAAGTAAAAAACAGCGGTCTTTAATGAAACAAGTTATGGCTCACTCTGTGTTCATGGCATACACAATTAAAAGTGGCCTAAACCATCACTTGAGATCCTCATTGGTCAACTCACTGGCAACCTCATGGGCAACCATAGATGGCACTCACTGGCACTCAACCTGGCACTCAAAAACTCTCAGCACTTCAATTATAAATACACTCAGTAAGTAAAATACTAAACCTTAATAACATGATTCGCATCTGAGCTAAGGATAACATACATTTAAACTCCGGTTTGTATATTGGAACCCAATTCAAAGCATTTCATAGGTATAAGCCGTGCAAACGGGATTCAAAAAATCAGACGAACTTTTGACCCATGGTTTACTTTATAAGAGGCTCTTATAACGGTGTTAAGGCTAAAAAAACAGTTAATATCATGGGTTTCAAAACATATGGTAAAAAAAGACGCCCCAAAATTTAGTGGCTAAAATGCACCCCTAATAAAGCCCAAAAAATTACCGTGGGCCAAAAATGAAACATGGCATTATAAATTTGTAAACATTTTAAAAAAAAAAAAAATAAAATAAAGAAGATAAAAAAGTAATAAAAAGAAATAAAAAACGAAAAATAAAACAAATATATAAAAAAAACAAACAAGAAAAATAAAAAAAAGGAGCACCATCAAAAAAGGGCTAAGCCACTAAAGGAAGATTCAAACAATTACCCGTGGGCACGAAGTTCTAACCTCCAGTGGAATTACCAAAGGTTGTCTATTTGGTTTTTGAGAAAGAAAATTACTCGTGAGGGAGCAACATATTAATATAATTTACCCCTCTACCTCGGCGAGTTCATCCCTTAACACCCTAAAAAAGACCAACATAAATAGCGTGTGTTACGCGATAAAAAACAATTACCGCGGTTTGGGCGACAAAATGAACCCACGGAAGACCAAAACGTAATTACCGTGTTTCGTGCTAAAAATGACCCATGGAAGAATCAAAGGTGGAAGTACGAAATAACTCTTTAGTGGGTTGGTCCAATTACTAAATATAAAATTTTGAAACACCAATAGTTTAGGAACCAGACAGTTGTAGGTTACCCAATAATTACCGTGGAGCCAAAATGACCTGATGAAAAAGACTATCAAAGTTGGATTGCCCTCTTAAAATCATATCTCGTGGCCAAAAATTGAACCCCAAATTGGTATTGGCCAGGTATGTGATTTTGAAATTAATAACGAAACATATCCATTGGAATCCTCACTAAAAAATATAAAAGATTTTTTTCATTAAAAAGAACATTCATTTTGTAAAGACCGATCACAAACGGGCCCTAATTCTATAAAAAGTTTTGCACCATAAATATATTCACGTTGTTATGGCAAATTAAAATTGCAAGCATTCCGCTTTACTCCTGTCGTTTTATATCAAGGAATTAAGGCCGAAGAGTTTGCGATACTTCAAAAATATTGGGAACAAACTAAATATTTATTTTTAATTGGAACAGGTCAAGTAATGCTTTCTATGATTAACTTTAGTTTTTAAGAATTATCCACAATGAAGTTATTCCCAATTACGTCAACCAAACGGCGTTGCCTCTACCCGCACCAAATGGCCTTGGTGAAGGATTGAGGACAAAACTCCTTTCTTCGACAAGAGGTGCGTGACTGTACTCTTAAAAAGTTCTAAATATTTAATGAGTAATGTTAAGAATATTTCAAGAGATGGAAAAAAATAGTAGGGCCTGTTAAATGGCCGCCGTTTACCAACAAAATCTGTGAAATAGTTTAGAATGTCTGATATATAGTGCTTCGAAAAATTAAATTTATAAAACATGCTCTTTTCTGTCAAAGAAATACAAGAAAATCTCAGGACTTCGTAGTCTGAAATTTTGTTGATTTTGACAATCAAATTTGGGTTTCCTTTAAAAAAATTATAAAGAAACGTTTCCTATATGTGAAATTCAGTGTAAAAGAGAAGACATAGACTTAAGCTGATACAATAAATTTGACAATTTAAATTATGGACCCATGGAGTACAGCTCTCAAAAAAGGAGCTTTGGTCGAAATATATAAAGATCTTATCAAAGATCTCCAAACTGTGGTCAAAGGCTCCGCAACAACTATTATGAAGATCCAAAGTCCAGTGTGTACAATAAATGTCCGAAGCCTCCCAAAAAAAAGGATGTCTGCCTCGTCCAGAAAAATGGTGTTTTCAAAAAAATAGGTACCACACAAACACTCGTCAATTTTTTCTGAAAACGAAAATGTGCACATTATGTGAACTACTACAAATTAACTGCTAATTAATATATTAATTAATTAAATTACCGAATTAAATTAATTATAAAAACTTAGAACTAATGTATTTAAGAAGTTACCAAATATATTTAAGATTTTTCCAATATATGATTTAATTAATTAACATTAATTTATCTATGTAAATCAATGCAAATTAATTAAAATATAGTTAAAATATTATATCATAACATATTATATAAATGTACTTAATAAATATAATTATTTCTTGAAAATGTCTGATGAAATTTATCTAATATAAATTTTATTAATATAAATATCATTAATATTATATATGTCTGAAATATTATTTATTAATTATGTATGTATAAATAAAAGTGAATTATTTTATATTATTTCATTATTATTCATCTAACTTATTATATTATTAATTATTATTATTTTATTTGTGCTTTCATCCATTTATTTAAGACTATAAAATTTATGATATTGTAGGTTTACCAATCCATTAATGAAATATGTCTTTGCTTTATTTTTAATAATTAATAATTACTTAAATTCAGAGTTTCTCTACATTTTTCATTTGGTTATATATTGGTAATATATAATATACTATATTAATATACATTCCATTTATTTATATCTATTATTATTATATATTAATTATATGATATTAGATTATCAGAAATCAATGACTCTTATACCTTTGTTTTAGATTTTCCTATTGCTAAAAAATCTTAATTTTAAACCCCAAATTTTCGTACTTTATTTCTTTTATTTATTTATTATTGTTGCAATATAATTTTATTTTGACTCCTTACTTTTATCATATTCGTAAATATTTTCACCCAGGTTGTAATAGCTCATCAAATGCTTATGATAATATGAATACAATAAGCCCAAAATCCTGATCAAAAATGCCAATATTAAACATGAATTAAATTATTACCCTCGTATATTTGAGGAAAACTCAAGCTCCCTCTCAAAGAAATATTAAACACAAAACCACATATTGCAGTAATGTATGAAAATTTTTTAGAGTAACCCCCTTGTATCAAAAAATTAGATATATCTGGAAAAGAATAGAGACCCACTTAATTTATTAAGTAACATAGATATCTGACCAATTCAATAAAAGGTAAATTAGTCTTGAAGAAAATGGAATAAAACAAATTGAGAGTTAAGAAAAAAAGTCGATCGCCCAACGTATATTTAAAGAAATAATTAAAATAATATTAAAGAATTATTTGGAATATACCAATTAATTTTATTAAAACTAGGTGTATGGCAACATCAATAAATACAAATCTATTTGAGTTAAAAAAGGTTTACAAGAGTAGTAATTTTGTCGTTGTCCTCAGGTATACATTGTATTTATGGATAATACACCACCGCAAAATAGCTAGTAAAAGATATTCTGATTTTAAATTAATGTCTATATATCAAAAAATAATCCCACAACTGTCTAGCCAATATTGATTACCAAAAGTGACACTTATCTTTAATATTCCCAAAGACTAACTATTCCAAATTAAAAAATTATATAAAAATAATACTAAACAAAATTATCTTCCAGGAATATTCTTATCTATCTTTACTCTTCCTCCGTGCAAAACTTTATTAATTTTCCAATGTTGTTTTAACTAACGAATTTCCTCATTGTAATGTAAACAGGCACATTAAAATTAATTTATCTATGCTTACAATATTTTTTTTTTGTATTAAATAAAATAATACATAAATTTGCATTATTTATATTTAATTCATTTTACATTTATTAATGAATAAAATAACCCTATAACACAAATATATATAAAGTAGAAAAGAAAATATATCTTTTTTTCATTAATATTAATATAAATCCCTACAGAGAACCTTAATTTTATTGAGAAACAGATGTAGTGATGAAAATTTCACGAGGTAAACCTAATATATTCAATCCGTCTAAACTTTGTACAAAGGAGCTTTCTCACTAAAAATTTTAAAATTACTAGCCAACTCTCTCGATATAATGTACTGTAACCTAAATAATGTAAATAATTTAAAAATATATTTCTCAATTTTAAATTAATTTATAATGCCGTTAATATTTAAAATAAACAGTATTTATTTTTTGAAAACTTTGATGATAAATATTAATAGTAATTCCTCTATTATAACTTGTCTTATGTCAACATACTTAGACCCAAAATTTAAATTTCTATGAAAAAAACCTCAAATCAATATTAAACATACTAAAACTATTTATCAAATATTAATAATAGACTTCAATACCTTTTCTTCTTTTTATTGAGTGCCATTAATAATATATCTTAATGATAGGTGTTCTTCTCTTTGAATAAAACTGTGCAACAAGGTGATACAACACAGTATGTGATAAACGGAAATCTCATTATTCTACATTAAAATTATAAATCATATAATCTGCTCTAAATATTTTATAGTTATTAACACTCAAATGGAACAAAACCAAGCGAAGTTTTCGTGTTTTCCTAATTTATATATGAATACCCAATCCAATATCTATGTATGATGACATATATTCCCAAGCAACAGATAAAAATCTCTCATAAAAATGTGCTATAATTAAATTTAGTAGAAAAAAATGGCCGAGTATCTTATACCAGCCGCACATATGCTATATATTGTATATTGGTGTTAAGAGAAAGATATCATATTTGGGTTTTTAGTGTGGAGAACAAAAAGCACTGTGCATCATAATTTGTTGAGATGTATAAAATTTTTTATTTTAATCTCAAACATCACCCCTAAGAGATGTGGTGATAACTCTATATGGAATATAATATAAAACTAGTTTGTACCTTTATTTGGTGAATATGAAGGAAAGTAGTCCATATTTGCCACACAATGGAAAACATTTATAGTAGTCTACTTAGGCCTAATAATAATAATAAACTACACAAACTACAGATATAAAACAAAAATACAGGACTTTAAAATGTAATAAGTCCTTTCATGTGACTCTTTGGTCTTGAAAAAAAAAATATGATATATCAAAATAGAAAAAACACACAAAATTTCAATGTAAATAGATATAATATATCAAAAAATGACCATATTAACAAATCCACTGTATAAAGAAACTCCAAATTAAACACACAGTATCTAATAATACTCAATAGCTTATGAAAATTTATGTTTGAAGAGAACACATCAGATTATCTTAATGTGTAAGAGCGATTCCATATCTCATAAATTTCTTTACGTTGAAGGGTTGTTAATATGTGTGTCTGACAAATTAAATCTACATATATGATAATGTTGAAGCTCGTGTGCACATTAATTTAGTGGCAATGTTCATCAAAACTTTTTATTAAATGTAAAACATATAAAGTATTAATACAAATGTGTTTTTCTTTTGTTGGCCTTTACTTTTTACTTAACTGAGAGTATAGGTTTAGTTTGAATACTAAAAAACAGAATGTGACTCTGGAAATCGATAATGCACACAGTTAAAATATTAATAGAGAACAGTCGCCTGCATTCTGAGAGCTAGAACAACCACTAAGGACAGCGTGTAAGTCTGCACACGCACATTCGCACACACAAATTCAGCCCTCAATATTACTCTCTCGCGTCCTATCCTGCAGAGCATTGACCGACACCTCTATTTATGTCTATCATAGTGAGTACCACATCTCTTATTTGCTCATATTTCCTCTATACACTCAACGCCGCACTCCATAGCAACCACAACTTACCGCGCTAGTTTATACCACGATAACTCTTCTATATGATTTATGGTTATAAATAAGATGGCTACTCTACCAGGTACTCACATGGAGATTTATGAGTTTCATGGAGACTACGTGGTCGACCAAACACCCATAATATCAGTTACCAGGCAGCCCGCAAACCACTGCATCGCTCACCGCTTTTGAGCACAGACCGCACTATTATCTATATATTTTAAAAAATATATTAACAAAACACCGATCCCTGGGAAAGTTCATACATTTCTGAAATACCACGCACCACACCCAAAAAATAATTGCGCTACATACGTGCACAATCTCTCAACAGGAGCAAAAACGCGCCACCACAACCGGCAACCGCACACACTGCACATGGTTGCGTCCGGCCAATCCTAGAGATTTGATATCTACCTTGAAAATTCTTGTGAGAGGAAGAGAATGGTGACAACGTGATAAAAATAATCACCTTGAGTTCAAACTTTCCATAATAAGAAGTACAAATCAGTTGTGAGATGGACATATATTAACTATATATAAGGACACCACTATTAATAATATCTTTAGCACTCGTCGCACCGGACCAGCCCGGTGCGGTACCAACTCTATACTCGTTCTTTCATTCTTTATTCCTTCCCACTTCTTTTTTTCTACATATCACCTCCTTCCTTCATTACTTCCCATTCTCTATTCTTACACTCCGGGCCCTCTTCCTCTTTATATTTCAAGTTCGGACCTCCTCCAGGTGGGTTATCCTAGAAAACCATCATCATCTAATTTTATAATCGCTTCTTTTATTTGCGCAATTACATCCAAAACCTTTCATAGAAATCAAGTAATGGTAGCACTGTACCAAACGTGATCCTGTTGTCTTCGGGAAGCCTAATTTATAAGAGGGCTCATGCACCCTCATGGGTGGTGCAGTTACTAGGACAACGTAACCTCATTCGTTCGTGCAACTCAGATTACACACCAAATAGCAATCAAACTCAAATAGTGTGCCAATAAGTTCTCATCCTTAACTAGATCAATTTCAAATGTTTTTGGACTCAGCACCCTATCAACTTTGGGATTCGTGTCGTGAAATAAACCAGATTCCGAGTGCAAAAAGCGGCGGCGGTTAAAAAAAGACACACCCATCAAGGACGGTTATGCAATATGTTGATATATATATATCATATATATATTTATTATAATTAAATATATATATATATAATATATATATATATATATAATACCTGTCTATATATAATAATATTAATAACTTATTATAATTAATATATATATTTATAGGTATATCAGAAAACATCAAAAATATTATTCGTTCATTTATATATATTATTTTGGTTTTTTTGCAAATAAAAAACAATTCTTCTCGAATTCTTTGGCCCATTTTCCGTGATTCCTAGTTTTCATTAATTTTTTTACATTTTTCAGTGGTTTATTCCTGACATTTCCAAGATTTTTACCATGATTTTCTATTTTTCCATTCCCAGCAGCATCCCAAACATCCGGGCGTTATCTTTTACTTTCTGTATAAGTATATTTAGACCTATTTAGTCTACAAGGTGCCACATATCACAATGCCTCCGATGAAATCCTATTCAATAATTTGGAAACGCATCCCAGCACCCATTGGGTTTTGCCACAATAAATATAATATATATAATAATAATATATAAAATTATATATATATAATAATATATATTTTTAATATTTTATTCCGATTTATTTATTATTTTGATTTATTTTTACTAAAAAAATAAATATTATATCATAATAATGTATTATACTAATAAGGCGCAGAATTCCATATTTATAGCTTTGATTAGCGAGTCTCTATGGATAAAGCAATTTAACCCTAAGTTAAATAATAAGGAAGGAAATAAATAAATATATATATTAATATTAAATTAGTATTTAAATTTACTATAGTTTCTAAATTGTATTAATTAGTAATTATTTAATAAAAGTAACCATAATAATAATATATATATTATATATCAATATATAAAATGTGGATTAAGTAAAAATAAAAAGGCAAATTAAAAAACATTCTAGCGAGATATACAACAAAAGAAAATAAGTGTTAGACATAGAGTATGGAGCTCGATTCAAAGGTAGACGTCATCCTCAGTTGATATATTAGATACTGAGTAGTAGGAAGAAAATTGAAAATCTGACAATATCTCACCAATATCTCTCCCCAACAAGAAAGGCACCAGCTTTTCTCTATAGCTTCCTTTAAGAAAACTTGGTAACATATTCCATTCATGCAATACTTTAGCGCATACAGCATATATATATTTAATGATAAAACTATGAAAACATTTTAAATATATAATCATGAAAAGAACTAGGAAAAATGTCCTCAAAAAAGCAAAATATTTTTTATACATTATCTCTATTACCTAATGAACTACTAAATTCATAATAATAGCCTAAATACGAAAAATAAATTCTATTTCAGCAAAGTAAAAATCATTTTGTCAACTCCAAATACTTTAAGACTTAAGCTTAAAATAAACATTCAATATTATTTCCCGCAATAATTAAAACTTTTTTATTCGATATATTGTCTATTTCCTTCCAATAATAATAAAAAGTAATAATAAAAGCCAATTGAAATGTCATAATTTTGATGAATTTAAAGATAAAGCTACTTAAGATTACACTGAAGCACCTACGAATATTTGTACACCCCATACCTCGCCACCACAGAAGTTTAGCTTCAAAATGTATACATTCAAAAACAGTCAATACATATTACCTTTTACATCATAAATTGTATCAATAACATAGTGAGGTAGTGATAATTGTAATTAATTACCCAGGCCCGGGAGGTTGGTAGAACCGTTCACCTTCACGGGTTGTTGGGTGTATATAACGAACGTTCCTGGAGCTGTGCAAGTATAATGAGTACACCTGTATAATTTCAATACTCCCAGATGGGGTGGAGTGTCCGGTGGAGGGGGAGAATCCATCCTCGTATCCCCTAACACATACTGAAAAATGGAATAAATATAAACAAATAGATAATAATATAAATATATTTATTTTCATATTTAAGAAGTGACCCAATTCAAAATTATCAATTATTGACTAGCAACATATCTGACCCCTAGCGATAAGTGGCCAGAAATACAAATGTGAAATATGACCACATAAAAATATCTATCTTTGGGATAAGTTTTTTTTTATAATTAACTCGAAAAATGGTTAGTGGTTAGAGCATCCGGTTATTGTTACCTCTGACGAGCGGAACCAATGTTCGAATCCCGCAGATGGAGAGTAACATCTCCTGTTACTCATTCATTTAAAATAAATGAGTCAAAGGAGATTTTACTCTCCATCAGCGGGATTCGAACATTAAACTCCGCGTCGCTGAGTAACAATGACCGGGAGCTTTATCCACTAAGCCATCAGCGTTCCTAAAAAAGAACGCTTCAAGTGTAGTTTTTAAAGCTCCCGGTTTTCTCATCCCATAATTGCTGAGTACTCAAAGGCTATATTATTATATTCAGAATAAAGATGACACTTTTTCTCACCTGTTTAATCACCTTTACTCTCACTTTCTTCTTTTTGCGTAGTTTTTTCTTCTTTTCTTTATCTTGGTAAAGTTGTGGTGGGGGTGAATGAATTTCTTCACCTCCTGATGGGGACGTTCCATAACCGGGCATGACTCCGTCGGCAAAACTAACGCTCTTTCTTTCTTTGCTTCTAATAATTCTGTAAATAATAATAATAATAATAATAATAATAATAATAATAATAATAATAATAATAATAATTTCTTTCTTTCTTTCTTCACCTTCCTCTTTCCAATTAGATGAGGGGTAAGGGTGCGTAACATACTGTGAAAATAGAAAGCATAATTAAGAATAGCACCTTGTAGCAGTAAAAAAAATCCACCCTAGGGCTTCACAAGACAGCAACGAACCCTCACTGTGGGGTTCATCCACTAAACCAGGCACAGAACCATGACCCAACAGAAAACCCGGCCATTCACTTCTATTATGCACCTTCTTCTGAACTCTGCCAAACACACATTTCTTTACTAACTTTCGTTTTCCACCGACTCAATCCACTTTCCAGCCGGTCGGTTCCCAACACACTCTCACTATACATCCGCTTAACCAAATCGATCATTCATCCTTTCCACATGACCAAACCATTCAACATACTTTCATTTATTCTCATTTACCCCCTTCTTCACACCACACCATCTCCTCTAATACGTTCATTCCTCACTTATTAATTTTTTCACACCTAGCATGCTCCTAGCATTGTCCATCTGAACACATTAAACTTTAGATCTATACTTTATTCCAGACCATAGTCTCATTACCATACAACAACACAGGTAACAACATACCCCTCATAAGACTCTACTGCACTCAAGACTTAGTCCCCTTACATTCACCAACGATTTAATTGCACCAGCCACCTTCCTGCCATTCACAACTTTCCTACTACACTCTGCATCATCCGTCTCCTTTTCAACATACCCTAAATATTTAAACTCACACTTGCTCCAGCTGCTCATCATCTAACATAACTTCACACTGAGGGGTGTCCTCCTTACTTACAACCATAACCTTACTCTTATCTACGTTTACTTTCTAAAACCCCTCCTTTACACACCCTGCCAAATCTCTCCACCAATCCTCTCAAATTATCTTATTCGCCACACAGAACCAAATCATCCGCATACAATAGGTAGGGCACCCTCCACTCCTCCATTCTCCATCATTCTAACACCATTTCCTGCCATCCCCAATTCCTTAATTCTTTTCATAACCCCATCCATATACAGATTGGATTGAACAACCAAGGAGACATAGCACAACCCTGTCTCACCTGCTATTAATCCTAAACCAAATCACCATTGACACCATTTATTTTACACACGCTTCACTATCGTCATACATACTTTTGATTCCATTCAGAAGCCTACCACCAACACCATATATCACTAATACCTGCCATAAAGCTTCCCTATTAACTCTATCATACGCCTGTTGTAAATCCATAAAACCTAAATATAATTTATTCTTCTTCTCCTCATTTTCAATCATTTGTTTCACTGTAAAGATTTGATCCACACATCCTCTACCACTCCTAAAACGCACGCCTTGCTCTTCACCAATCAGTCCCTCAGTCACTGGACGCACTCTTTCGCAACATATATCTTCCTACAACACTCAACAAACTTATTCCCCTATAATTTCCAGTTCCCTTATCCCTCTTACCCTTATACAAGGGTACTATTACCGCTCCAATCCCTTGGAACTATACCTCCATAAACGCTTTATTACACAACTTCCAAATCCAATCAATCACCATCTCTGCCTCCGCTCTTGATCATTTCACCTGGGTAATTTCATCTATACCTGCAGATTTACCATTCTTCAACTTTCTCACCCTACCCATTACCTCCTCCTACTAATAACCTCATCCCCAAAATACCTATTCCTTCTTGCACCATCAACCACACACATTCACTAACACCTCATCATTACTGTTAATATTGTGCAGATTGTCGAGTGTTCTTTCCACACTCCCCTCACATCCATTTCATCAGTTACAAAAGCACCATCCCTATTCATTATTCTAAGCAGATCCCCCTTATTCTCATTCCTAACCTGCGCTTCCTTCCAGAAGAGCTTCTCATTCCTGTATGTCCTCATCCTCCTTCCAAACTGTTCATTTACCTCTTGTTTTTCCTACGTATGCACCTTTTAGTATTTCTTTTTTTCCTCCTTATATAATTCCAAGCATCTTTCTTTGAAACTTCATCATTTGCTTATAACACTCAACCACGCTTCTTTTTTTACCTTTAACCGCTTTCATCACCATTTATTCTCCCACACGCTAACATTCTTACTTCCTACTTTAGCACATCCACACACTTCCTTTGCACTACTAACAATTGCTTCCTTCATTTGCCTCCAGATTTGTTCAGTATCAACTTGTTCACATTCAACCGATTTACTAGCGAGCGCTCTTACATACTTACCTTATTGTCTTGCTCACTTAACTTCTCACTCTTAATTTACCTACTTTCGTATCACCTTCCTCTCCATCCAAGCCCCCACTAACTTAATTTTACATAGAACAACATAATGATCCCATTCCTAATCCCCTCACTGATTTAACATCCAACACATACTTCAACATCTCCTTCTTCACCAACACAAAATCAATCATACTTTTCACTTCGATACCATCTCTACCTACACCAACTCTAGTATACTTATGGATACTCTTGTGTTTAAAGAAAGTATTACTTACACACATACCTCTCTCCTCACAGAAATCAATCACCTTCCTACCATTCTCATTTTCTCCCGCCACCCCAAAACCACCTGTTATACCATCCCTTTTTTGATCACCTATCCAACCATTCAGGTCCCCCAACACTATCAATCTGAAACTCCTACTCACCCCATCCAGAACATCATTCAAATTATCCCAAAAAATCGTACTCTCTTCAACGTTTCCCTCAGATGGACCATACGTCACAACCACACATACCTTTTCAAACTTAAATTTAACCATTAGAATTCTAGGACTCACACACACAAAGTCTACCATACCATACCATACCATAATAATAATAATAATAATAATAATAATAATAATAATAATAATAATAACTGATTAAATAATCTTATATGTAAATAATAATAATAATAATAATAATAATAATAATAATAATAATAATAATAATAATAATAATAATAATAATAATAACTATATACTAATCTTTTAAAAGATCGTCGACCTGTTCAAGGATAGTCCGTAAAGCTGATAATCCACATTGATCCAACAAAGAGAGGAAGAGAATTAATAATATATGATTAAATTAAAATAATTAAATATAAATTACAATAATAATAAAATATTATTTTTTACATATGTTGCCCATGGCTTTCATATTAATACGTACAATAAAAATTATTATTGTTAAATGACTGGATGACTTTTAGATTATTTTGCCGATATTTAAACTTGACAAATATAGAAAAAAAGGGGAATTATTTAATTTGTCTGTGACATACAGACAGAAAATCCACCCTAGAGCTTCATGGGACCGCGACGGACCCTCACTATGGTAAATCGTCAATGTAAGGGTTCATCCCTTGGCCCAGGTAGGCCACAATCATGCCTCCATACAAAACCCCGCCATTCACTCCTATTATGCACCTTTATTGCCTCTGCCAAACTCACATTTCTCTCCTTCAGACATTCGTTCAAAGACTCAATCCACTTTCTCTTCGGTCTCCCAGCCGTTCGGTTCCCAACACACTCGCCACTATACAGAAAATCCACCCTAGAGCTTCATGGGACTGCGACGGACCCTCACTATGGTAAATCGTCAATGTAAGGGTTCGTCCCTTGGCCCAGGTGGGCCACAACCATGCCCCCCTACAAAACCCCGCTATTCACTCCTATTATGCACCTTTATTCTCGCCTCTGCCAAACTCACATTTCTCTCCTTCAGACATTCGTTCACCGACTCAATCCACTTTTCCTTCGGTCTCCCAGCCTGTCGGTTACCAACACACTCGCCACTATACATCAGCTTAACCAACCGACTATCATTCATCCTTTCCACATGACCAAACCATCTCAACATACTTTCATTTATTCTCTCATTTACCCCTTTCTTCACACCACACAACTCTCTAATACGTTCATTCCTCATTTTATCAATTCTTCTTACACCTAGCATGCCCCTAAGTTTGTCCATCTGAGCACATTGAACTTTAGATCTATACTTCTTATTCCAGACCATAGTCTCACTACTATACAATAACACAGGTAACAACATACCCTCATGCAAGATTCTAGCGCACTCAAGACTTAGTCCCTTTACATTCACCAACGATTTAATTGCACCAGCCACTACCATTCACAACTTTCCTACTACACTCTGCATCATCCGTTCCCTTCTCATCCAACACATACCCTAAATATTTAAACTCAGACACTTGTTCCAGCTGCTCACCATCTAACATAACTTCACACTGAGGACTGTCCTCACCAAAACCATAACATATACTCTATATATAATATATATATATATATATATATATATATATATATATATATATATATATATATATATATATATGATATATATATATATATATATATATATATATATATATATATGCAGCATATAGTGTATATATATATATAATTTACATCTAAATCTAAGATTACGTTATGACGAGTATTATTGCTGGCTAAGCTGACTGAATATATGGGGTTAAACAGGTGCGCGGTGAATAATGACACATAAACCGGTTATTATGCGATTATTTAACCTTGTAATCAGCGCATTTACGGCTTTTCACCATGCGATACGATCCTGACCCATGGTGAAAATACACAGGTGCTTACAAATTACAAATTTGGATTGCAAGGTTAAATTATTGCATTTCATTATACATAATAACCCCGGTTTATGGTAATATTATTCACCATGCGCGGTACCCCGTTTGGCCCTACGTTCGAGCGGGAGGAACCGTAGTAATGCTCTTCTTGGACAGTAGAAGTATTCTCGGTTTCTCTTTGGTCTCGTCGTAGTAGCGTAGTGGTCAAACACATGCACGCTCATCTGCTTGGGTCCAGGATCGTATCCTAGCATGGTGAAAATACATTAGGGGGTATTTACAATTACAAATTTGATTGCAAGGTTAAAATTATTGCATTTCATTATTTATATATATATAGAGTGTGCGTTAGGGTATATATATATATATATATATATATATATATATATATATATATAAGGTATATATATATATATAGTAGTATATATATATATATATATATATATATATATATAATTTGAATGATTTGTCTATATTCTGTTTTTCATGCCGTTGAGATGATAAATTTTTGTTATTTACAGTATACATTAGTCAATATTAAAATAACACTATAATGCAGAGAGCTGTCATTTCCATGACTCACCATCGCGTCTGTACTGCGCGTTTGAGTTACTATGAACGCGATAATTGAAAAGCGGTCTTGGAAAATGACGAAAGCTATTATAACAAGCGTTCACTAGGTTTTAAAATTAGTACCTGCCATATTATAGTGTTATTTTAATGTAGTTATAAGATTTTTAACATTTAATCATAATTATACATAATAAAATTACCAAAATTTATAGGAAGTTTAAATCTCTGAAAATGCTCCAACAGTAGTGAGTGAAAAAAAGAATAATAGACAAATAAATCATCTCAAGGGTGCAAAACATTATATATATATATATATATATATATATATATATGTTATATATATATATATATATATATATATATATATATATATATATATATATATATATATATATATATATATATATATATATATTTATATGTCATTTATATATATATATATATATATATATATATATATATATATATATATATATATATAGTTAGAGATGCTTATTTACTTGGATGAAGTGTATTTAGTGACGGCTTTCGTTCCATCGGAGACAGCGTGTTTTGCCAATTCTCCAGGAAGCAAGAGCCTCACAGCAGTTTGAATTTCCCGGAAAGTGATGGAGGATCTCTTGTTGTAGTGAGCTAAACGGGAAGCCTCGGCAGCAATTCTTTCGCTTGAAAGGTTAAGAATGAGAATAAGGGGAAACCTGCTTAGAATAATGATGGTGCTGTTGTAACTGATGAAATGGATGTGAGGGGGAGTGTGGAAAGAACACTTGAAAATCTGCATAATATTGGCAGTAATGAAGAGGTGATAGTGAATGTGTGTGGGTTTGATGGTGCAAGAAGGAATAGGTATTTTGGGGATAAGGTTATTAACGAGGAGGAGGTAATGGGTAGAGTGAGAAAGTTGAAGAATGGTAAATCTGCAGA
>JABUQX010135877.1:17500-20000 GCA_015478945.1 Trachelipus rathkii | reverse complement strand
TATTATTATTTTATTAATATTTTATATATTATATTTTTTTTTGTTTTTTTATTATTATTTTAATTTTTTTTATTTTATATTATATTTTTTATTTATTATTATTATTACTATTATATTATTATTATATTATTATTATATTTTTAATATTATTATTATTATTATTATTATTATTATTATTATTATTATTATTATTATTATTATTATTATTATTATTATTATTATTATTATTATTATTATTTTAGTTATTATTATTATTATTATTATTAAATTCTATCTCTAAATATATTTTTTCAAAATTTTTGGTTCTTTTCATTGGAAAGATCTTCACCTTCCTCTCCTTTGGAAGATTTTCATTTCAAAAACTACTACTACTACTACTACTACTACTACTACTACTACTACTACTACTACTACTACTACTACTACTAATAATTAATAATAATAATAATAATAATATAATAATATAATTAATATAATTAATAATAATAATAATAATAATAATAATAATAATAATAATTAATAATATAATAATAATAAGTAATAATAATTAATTAATAATATCAATAATAATATTAATAATAATAATAATAATAATAATAATAATAATAATAATAATAATAATAATAATAATAATAATAATAATAATAATAATAATTACTGGGTTTCTAAGTAATGAATTGCGTATGAACGTAAAAATAATTTTTTTGAAGTTTTGATGTAAATAATGAGGAAATCAATATTTTTATATTTTATAAACTAATTATATGATAAATAATTTGGTCAAATAAAATTTAATTTGAATAATAAATAAATTTTTAATAAATAATTCTTTTTTCTTTAATATTAAGGTATTATTTTAAATAATTAAATAATTAGAATATTATCTCAACTAGGTGTGAGGAGCAGGTTTCGTAAGCCTAAATTGTGAAGCTGCAATGTATTTTTGAGTGAAGCTATTGCGGGGGTCGGAAACAGAAATGAAGCCAGGACGCTGCTTCATTTGTAGGTGGAGTCGTAGTCGGTGTAGAAAGACTACTACTAGGTTTTGGGGCTGATCGAAAACATGAGCCTGAGACAGGAAAAACAACAACAACAACAACAACAACAACAACAACAACAACAACAACAACAACAACAACAACAACAACAACAACAACAACAACAACAACAACAACAACAACAACAACAACAACAACTCATATTTGCAATTGTAAGTATAAATAAAGAAGTTCTTAAGAAGCATTCTTTTTTTTTATGCTTCCTAAATTTCACAACCTCAAATTTTTAATTATATTAGTGTAGATGAAACAGAAGCCATAGTTTGAGCCGGTGCAGGAGCCGGTGTCGAAGTTAGAATTAATAATTTCTTAAGCGTAAATAGAGCAGGAGTCTTAACTGAAGCTAGGAACGAAGCTTGACCCAAGGTTGGAAACTGACAAAAGTTTAACGACTTTTCGGAGCCTCGCACTCGTTCCACAGCAATCAGAAATTGAAAAAAAATACAAAGAGTTGACAAAAGGATTTATATCCATAGAATTAAGCCAATCCTTTAATCTCTTGTTATTGTCCGAAGAATTGCTATTATTATAGGTCATTTCCTTTATTAATTATAATTAATAAGTGGGGGGTATAAATAATGCGTTATAATTAACAACTCGGCAAAGTTAATAATTATTAATTTATTAATTATTAACTTTACAAGAGAATGGAAAATTATTTCCTCAGTCCATAATTTCTTATATCACATTAATACATAATACCCACTGTTAATCCCTTAAGCCCAAAATCATATAATCATTAATATTCAGGTTTTTCTTTTCAGATTTACCAAGCTATTCTTTTTAAACTTATTATTCATGTTCTTTCAATCTTATTTAATATAAGCTTATATGCTTCTTCATGAATTATAGATTTTTAAAGTTCGTGTCTCACGGGTATTGCCCTGTTCTGGTATTCTAGGCAGCTACCATCTAAGATCCAGACTTAGGATCGAAACCCTATCACTCTGCCTTGTGACTCACTCGCGATACCGCTGTACCACTGTGCTTTCTCATAAATAATTTTTATGTTCTACCTTTCATAAAGTGTGGAAGGTAGATTATGATTTTAATATTCATGCTCTACCTTTCATAGAGTCTGGAAGGTAGAGTATGAATATCATATTCATGCTCTACCTTTCACGCTCTGTATTCATTTTTCAGATTATTATTATTATCATTCAAGTTATTCATACACCTTATTCATTAGAGGCTGAATGAGTTAGGAATGCTTTCTGCAGAAAGGCGATTTCTCAGAGGGGACATGATACAAGTCTACAAAAGATTTATATCTATTTAATAATGTACGGAGACCTATAAATTCTTCATAGGTAGACACGGACGGGGAGAGACCAGTGGCACGAGTAAGAAAATTAAAGAGAGGCATGCCATCTTGAATAAGAAAGCGTTCATCAGAAAATAGGTTCTTAATTTTTGGAATGGTTAGATGCTGCATAGGAGTT
>JABUQX010135877.1:0-5000 GCA_015478945.1 Trachelipus rathkii | reverse complement strand
GTCTAGTCATATTTCTTGTTCCCTGAGGTCGGCTCGTGAGACTCGTCTTTAAACTATCTGATCTTTTATTTGCTCAACCCAAAGTCGTCCTTCTTTTTCACATTTCTTTACTTACACATTTTCACATTTTAAAACACATTGCAACCTGATATGTTTGCCTTTAAACATATACTAAATTTATTGATCAATGTTGTAACAAAAATGAGTTTCTTCCAGACATTATATATATATATATATATATATATATATATATATATATATATATATATATATATATATATATATATATATATATATATATATATATATATATATATATATATATATATATATATATATATATATATATAAGTTGAATAACTACAACATGTTTTAGATACAATGTAAATATTTTCATTAAAGCACACACACACACCTACACACACACACACAAACACTGTTATCCATATAAGTAGAGATGAGTACGTAAGCATTCCATCAGAGTCAAACATATTTTTTATGTTAGTTTTAATAATAATTTAACACAATGCCTTTTACAGGTGTTTATAAAGCAGACTGTGTTTTGCAAGTGCGCTAATCTTTAATCCTGTGTTTTGCAAGTGAATTAACCTTATTTTTCTTATTCAGATAGTAATTATATACCAAACTTTTCATGTAAACAAAATATTACCGGTATGTGTTATTTATGTAAATATATAATTAAAATTATAATTACTGCTTTAATAAATCTACAAATAAAAAAAAGGATATAAATAGGTAAATCAATTTATGTACACAGAAGCATGAGAAAATTTTTTGAAGGTGGAGGGGCGGGAGATGAATTTCAGGTTCTAGAGAGAGAGAGAGAGAGAGAGAGAGAGAGAGAGAGAGAGAGAGAGAGAGAGAGAGAGAGAGAGAGAGAGAGAGAGAGAGAGAGAGAGAGAGAGAGAGAGAGAGAGAGAGAGAGAGAGAGAGAGATAAACTTATAATTTCTCTATTTACAATAATTTTAATATAAGGTTTATAAAAAAAAGCAGAGGCTGTTCTGGATTATATTACTCCTCCCCTATTCCATACCTATGCCATAAAAAATTGGGGGGTCTTTTGGCCCTTTATCCCCCACCCCAATTCTGCTCTTTTTGTCAAGAGCATTTCCATTTTCATAGTTTTGTTTATTTCTTCTTATATTAAAATTATCTCGAAGAGAGATAATACAAAATTAACTGCAAATGGAATTCAGGCTTTAAATATTTATCTTATGAGCTTCTTGTAAGTTTGAGATATATAAGTTATTAGTCTGATTTGTATTCACTTATAAAGGAATGTATATTTAGTTTTTTTTGCATTCTTAAAATAAGATTTTATTTTTTTTAATTTTTTGAGTACATCCAAAAATAACAATAACAATATGCAAAAGTAAAGATAGTGATGATAATGTTAAGGAGTCATCATTAGTAATAAATCAATTACTAAGTCTCGTGTCGATTAGTTAGGATTTGTGACATTGTTGAAAGCCCCGATGAATTCTGTGGAACTTTGTTGAAAGGTCTTATTAATTTGCTGAGACTTTTTTGAGAAATCTCACAGATCAATATTACATAGATTTAAAGTCACTGTGAACTGGGTAGTCAATTATTCTTTGGGACTTTGGGACACAGTTGGAAGGTCTTACCAATTCTCAAGAACTTTCTTGGAACTAATCATTAAAATTTTTGGACTTTATTGGAAAATCTTACAAATTTGGCAAATTTGTTGCGATAACGTTGCTGATTCTTATAGTTTCGTTAGGAGTACAGTATGATCTTCTAATCAATTTGTTGTGACACCAGCATTGAAAGTTAAGTTGGTTTGATGATCACTATCTGGTTAACCTCACTGACCTCGCCGGAACTTTATTGACAGGTCTTGTCGACTCGTTGGGACACCCTGACTAATTCGCATCAATTATTGCGACACTTCTACAAGAATTGATCAATTTTGTCCACTTTAGAAAACCAGTACTTTGTTTCAAGCAAATAAATTAAATGTGTTACAATGTCGGTAATGGCTGGCTTATTCAGGGTCCAGTTCCTTGGGCGAAGACTGAAGGGGGAAGAATAGCACCGAAATTATGTCTAAAACGGAGCCACAGTCAAAATTTTAGAAAAGTTCAAATTTAGTAGAGGACAAAACAATTCAGAAGCATGAGATGAAACAAAAGAAAGAAGCAAGCTATAGAATATATATATATATATATATATATATATATATATATATATATATATATATATATATATATATATATATATACATATATATATATATAAATATATATATATATATATATATTTATATATAAACAGATATATATATATATATATATATATATATATATATATATATAAGTTAATTTTATGTAAAGGCAATTTACGTTATTTATTTGCAAATTTCCTATTTTTTCGTATTGGTTTTGCTGCTCTTGTATAGGGATTGGCGATCTTCCTATTATTGGTTTTACCATTATCGAAAGTCTATTTTTCGCATTCTTTATTGATTGTTTAAGCGATTGTCTGTGCGGTATAGGCAGTATAATTGTCAGACTTTATTGCAGGCTTCGATTCATGGCATTTGCACTTTATACAACTTTTATGCTCTCTTGACACCAGGAGGAGAATCATCGGGTTTACTGCCATATGCCTCCTGCAGTGGAAAAGGTCGAAAAAAGGTCTTCTTCCCAGTAGGTGTTCGAGAGAGAATTTGGGAGTGCGGTCAGACGCGAGAACGAAGCAACGGATGAAAAAGCGAGAGAGATCTATATGTATATTGCAAAGCGTGAAAGTAAGATACGGCGAAGAGCGCTTTTTAAACTCTATGAAGAAGAAGAAGAAGAAGAAGAAGAAGAAGAAGAAGAAGAAGAAGAAGAAGAAGAGAAGAAGAAGAAAGAAGAAAGAAGAAGAAGAAGAAGAAGAAGAAGAAGAAAGAATTTTAAGCTCAAAGAAGAAGAAGAAGAAGAAGAAGAAGAAGAAGAAGAAGAAGAAGAAGAAGAAGAAGAAGAAGAAGAAGAAGAAGAAGAAGAAGAAGAAGAAGAAGAAGAAGAAAGGCGAGGAATAAGAAGTAGAATAGAAGAAAGAGAGAGTGGAAGTGGAAGAAGAAAGAAAGAAAGAAAGAAGAAAGAAAGAAAGAAGGAAGAATAAAAAGAAAAAGAATAAGAAAGAAGATTAAGAAGAAGAAAAAGAAAGAAGAAGAAGAAAGAAAAAGAGAGAAAAGAAAGAAGAGAGAGAAAGAAAGAGAAAGAAAGAAAGAAAGAAAGAAAGAAGAAGAAAGAAGAAGAAGAAGAAGAAGAAAGAAGAAGGAAAGAAGAAGAAGAAGAAGAAGAAGAAGAAGAAGAAGAAGAAGAAGAAGAAGAAGAAGAAGAAGAAGAAGAAGAAGAAGTTCGTAGAAAGGCGTTCATAAAGAGTAAAGACGCATCATGCGACACTTTGACTGAAAACCATGTCAGCTTGAAACACCAATTTGTTTTTTTTTAATACTATTCCATTCATAAAAGTTTTTTTTTTAACCTTTTTACCAAATCCTTTTAAACAAATCAATGTAAATCTTTATAAAGCATCAATAAAACCGAAAGGAATCTTTTATAAAAATTGTCATTAAAAAAAAAAGTAAAAAAAACAATTTAAACTAAGAATAAAATTCTATATATAACATAATAAAAGAATAAAAATTGTTTTCTACTTTTCTTAAGAGCAATATCATTTCGGATTTAATCTTTTATGTCTATATATATATATATATATATATATATATATATATATATATATATATATATATATATATATATATATATATATATATATATATATATATATATATATATATATATATATACTGCTATATATATATATATATATATATACTGTATATATAGTAATAATAACCTTAGCCAGCATGCTAACAATATAACCCAACAATAATAACCAACATAACATATATGTATATATATGTATATATATATATATATATATATAACAATATATGTAGCACCTTTATATAATATATCAACAATAATAATAGCAACATAGCATAGTAATATATAAGTATATATATAATATATAATAATAATATATAAATTTCATTTACATATATATATATATAAATAAAAATATATATATAATATATATATATATATATAATAATAATAATAATAATAATAATATAACCAATAACTTTCATAATATATATATATATATATATATATATAACATAATAACAACAACCTTATATGCCTGTATATATAATAATATATATATATGTATATATATATGTATAATATATATATGTATATATACATATAAGCATAACAACTTCTTCTATTTGCTATATATATGAATTTTATATAGTAACCTTAATAGCAATATAATAATATTATAACAACAGCAATAATATAATATAATATATATAATAACCTTATATATATATATATATATATATAACTATATGAAATATATATATATATATATATATAACCAGCATAATATAGCATATATAACATATCTTAGCACTAACGCCCTGCTGTAATATACCTTATATATATATAATATATATAACATAACAATAATATATGTATGTAACTATATATATCGAATAGGCATGCGAAAGTGACATAACAGATAAACAATGACGATTGATGATGATAATAGTTCAACATACGTTGTCACAGACATCAATTTCTAACACAAAGACTGTGTATAAGAAAACATTGTTAAAAGGTAGCTAACATCGCGCAAGTGGACCCACAGTCAGGATTACCAATAGTGCTCCCATCATAAGGGCAACTCGTACATTTATGAATAAATGGTCGTTGCTCCACCAGGAGGGGAAATACCTAAATGTTTTTCTATTCACCTTGGTACACTTTGAATGACGTTTTCAGAAAGGTCGCGTGAACAGGAATCAGTGCAACTGTGCTAGCCCCATTAATGTTTCTGAAGTATTTCTAATGCCTTCTTTCTAATGTTTGTCCATTGTCCGAAGGTTTGGCATTT
>JABUQX010135876.1:25000-30054 GCA_015478945.1 Trachelipus rathkii | reverse complement strand
ATTCCTTAAATGAATTAATTCCATACAAATTTAAAGTTATGGGTTCCCCAATAAACATTAAAAGTCGCAGAATCTCTACTAGTTTATATGATAAGGCCAAAGAAGAGATAGGCAGGTTAGTAAATGCTGGGGTACTTTCTCCCTCGCACTCACCTTTGGGATTTCCGATTTCGGTACTGTAGCCGATTTGAGATTACTGAACAAACGAGCTGTTCGAGACAATTTCAGTCTCCCCAACTTAAATGACTTTACGAACTTACTTCACGGGTGTAAAGTATTTTCTGTTTGACTTAAAAAGGCATTTTATAACCTTAAAGTCCACCCTGATTTTCGAAATTTTTAACTATAAATACTCTTTTGGGCAGTTTTCTCATATAAGAGTATTTTTAGAAGGCTTCCATTCCAGTAACCCACTAGTTTAAAAAATATCATATATTTAATTCTGTTCTAAAATCCCTACATTTTTATAATATTTGATTATATCCTAGTCGCACCTCCACTCATGATGAAACACATGAAGATTAGAATGATACTAGCTGGTAAAATCTATTTAATTTAGACAGGCCTGATAAGTCAAATTTGCGACAGTTCTCTTACATATTTAGGTTTTGATGTTGTCCGAAGGCTCCATGCTCCCTAATGAGGATAAAACCACTGCTATTATGAATATCCCAAAAACCCAAAGACTATCAAAGATTTACGTTCTTTCATAGCATTTCTAAAAACTATTTGCGTTCTTCTCGTTCCTGGTATTTCTGTAAATTATTTTCCTCTTACTTTCTTTTCTCAAAAGGGTGCCACATACTCTCAACCCAGAGTAAAATGGAAATCTGAGCAGAAGAACCTTGAAATGGCCAAATTGGCCCTCAAAATGCCCTACCTTGAGTTTTTCCTGTCTTAATAAGGCCTCAATATGCTGTTTTCACTGAGCCAGTCAGACACCCGTGCAGGTGTAGTAGTGGTCGTACAGAAAATGAAAAAACAGTTTCCGCTGGATTTACAGTTATCGATTGAATGCCTACTGAAGAATTGGTTATAGTTATAATATAGCAAGAACTCCTTGCCGGTTTAAAACAATTAAGAAATTTACCCACATAGTAGAAGCAAGGAAGGTAGATGTGTTTTGTGACAATCTTTCAGTCACACAGTCACTTAAAAAAAGAGACTGATGCTAATCACTTGCTAGCAAGGGAGCAGCGATACCTAACTTTCTTGTCTGAGTATGATTTGACTGTATATCATATAAAAAAAGAAAATATTTTTGCAGATTTCCTGAGTAGAAATCCAGCTCAGAGAACCACTGAATGGCCATCAAATTTGCCCACTCCTTCCACTTCTGCGGAAAAAGTAGAAATAGGTGCAGCAACAAGCTCTTCTCTTCAACTTGGAGATCAGATATCAGAAGCAGAAGTCATTCCAGAAGTATCCAGTGATGAAGTCTTGGTGTCACCAGATTTTCTACCCCAGCAGAATTCTTCAACAGAGGATGACGGTTATGCACTTGCATCAATTTTCAATATTTCCGCCAATGAAGTATTTAAGCTTTTTCAGTGTAAGATTAACTACAAAGAACTGCAAGCAGCACAAGAAACTGATGTACAACTTCAGAAATATTTAAATAACCAAGAAAATACGGGTCTTAAGCTTACAAAAAGACTCTATTATTATCGGAATGACTTGGTCTCCCTAGTCGTTGATGAATCTATTCCACTTTCACCACGTGTCTTTGTTCCAGAATCCTTTATTCTTCCTGTTATATCATATTCTCACTCTTTAGGGCATTTTAGTGTTAAGAAAACTCTGACATCCCTTAGAAAGCGCTTTGTATGGAAAAATATGCCAAAGTATGTAAAACAATTTGTACAAAGTTGTGATGCATGTCAGAGATCTAAATCTTTTCGCAAAATAAGCCCTCCATATGAATCTTATAGGCCAGTATCGGCCAAATTTCAAGTAGTCCATATTGACATTCTTAAAATGCCTCAATGCAAAAGCTATAAGTACCTTTTAACATTGATTGATAGGTTCTCCCGTTATCTCTTTGCTTTCCCTTGACAAATACATAGAAAACTCACCATAGTGGAGTATTACTAGAGTAATTTCTACCCGTAGCTGGATTGGTGGATAGAGGAACGCAGTTTACGTCAGACTCATTCAAGAGCGTGTGTGAGGAGGTAGGATACCGGCATAACTTTACCTCCGCCTATACCCCACAGAGCAATGTCCTCATCGAAAACTCCCATAGAACATTGTTGAGATCTTTGCGAGCCATGTTGTCGGATGAGTTGGAAGATGTGAAGTATTATTGGCTAGATCTTCTCCCCATTGTGCTATTGTGTCTGCGTACTGCCCCATTGAATTCAGAAGGAATCACCCCTGCCATCTTAATGATGGGCCAAAATCCAACTCTCCCTGGAGCATTAATAGATCAGCTGGAGTCCTCCTTCCCCATGTCCATGAAAAATTACGCTGAAAAACTAAAATTATTCTTAGGACTCCCCCTGTCTCCAGAATTTACTGCCAAGAACCCCAGAATATATGTGCCAAATAGTCTGCAAGATGCCAAATTTGTATTAGTTAAAAAACAGCAGTATGGCAGAAACAAACTAGAACCCATATATCATGGCCCCTATCCCATAGTAAAGTTATCTGGAAATAATGTGTACATAAATAAGAATAATCAAGTACAATGTGAAAACTTAATAAATGTAAAGCCATATTTTATGTTAAATAATGAATGTGAAGAGTTAGATGATTTATAAAAAAAATTTCTATTGGTGCTAAAGTTTATATATTCTAATGTCAGTATACTCTTGTGATAAGTGATATAAAGGTGAAACTTTCATGTAACATGTTGATTACTTTTTAGGTTGAAATTTCACTTAATCTTCTCTATTCATCTAAAATTAAGTACTTTAGAAGTGGCTGGGTGTTCAGGTGTGAATCTCCAAGTAAACTTGGAAATTCACCCTCCAAAAGTCACCACGTGCAACAAATTGGATTCATTAATAATTTGTTTATAAAATAATTTGTATATTTGATGTGAATACTTCGTAATAATTACGAATATATGGCGAGAAACGCCATAATTGTAAAGTTGTTAACGGTTGGCAAATTGCCCCTCAAAAAATTACCCATGTCATTTTATTCTGGTGTTATTATTTCTAACGCGGGAATATGCCCCAAGATAGAAAAGATAGCTCGCGTACGACGCATAGTATAAAGTTATAAACTTACTGTAAATAATTTTAATAACTAAATAAAATCTGATACGAAAATATCTTTCAGTAATGCCCGTGACATAAAATAAGAAGAAAATAATATAAAAATAAAGTTTAAATGAAAGAAAATCTATACTTTTTCGTTGGTAAGGCTTAGACTCTAGAATAAGTCCTTCCATATATTATTTAATATTTTAATTATATTAATAATAAATATATATATTTTTTTGTATATATTATATATTATATATACTATATATATATATATATATATATATATATATATATATATATATATATATATATATATATATATATATATATATATATAATATATATATATATATATATATAAAAATATATATATATATATAATATTATATATATATACTCATTATATATATATTAATATATCATATATATATATAT
Organism: Trachelipus rathkii; assembly: GCA_015478945.1. Taxonomy (NCBI): domain Eukaryota; kingdom Metazoa; phylum Arthropoda; class Malacostraca; order Isopoda; family Trachelipodidae; genus Trachelipus; species Trachelipus rathkii. Next base: position 26,404 of record JABUQX010135876.1, on the reverse strand, counting down.
ATATATATATATAGTTTTTTAAAAGTAGTATCAACTGCAAAATATATTTCTGTGGTTGAAATAGCCTCATGTCTTATTTTTATTTTATTTTCAGAACTTCTCTTCTGAAGATTGAATTCTGGGGAAGAGCATTCGTTAGCTTGCTTCTTTTGATTTTTTTAATTCACCTTTTCGCTAATTTATTTTTTTTTCATGTGAAAAATCTTTTGAATTTTTCTTCATATTTTCATTAAATAAATTGTAAAGATAAATTCGACACACTCGCGCAAGTACGACACACATCACACACACACACACACACACACACACACATCACACACACACACACACACGACACACACACACAACACACACACCACACACCACACACACACACACATATAAATATATATAATATATTATATATATATATATATAGATATATATATATTATATTTATATATATATATATTAGTGATTATTTCGTCTCCATCCGCATCCGCATTTGCGGAAACATCCGCACCTAAATTGACATCCGCATCCGCATCGCATCCGCATCCTCACTTAACGGCACATCCGCATCCGCATCCGCATTCTCTTTTGAAAAATGAGGATGTTGAGGATGTTTTCTACATTTGATTAAATGCATATAAAATAAATATTTGTCATCTTTATCATGGGAGTTTATGGGAATAATTGTAATTTTGAATTTCGATTTCTGTATATATATATATATATATATATATATATATATATATATATATATATATATATGATATATAGATATATATATATATATATATATATATATATAATTATATATATATATATATATAATCTAAACCGTGTACGTTGAAGCAAGAAATAAAGCGGAGAGAGTGAAGAGGAGGGCAAAGGAGAAGGTGGCTTAGAAGCTAGCAAAGGAACTGATGGATGATATGAAGGAAATCAAGAAGAAGATCTTTTACATTGCAAGAGCAAAAGTAACAATCGTCACTATGTAATATCAAAGATAAAAATGGAGAAACATTGGTAAACCCGGAGGAAAGAAAACAGAAAAGGTGGATACAGTACTTTGATGATTGGGAATGTGGAATGCAGTCGAAGGAGGAAGGGGAGAGAGAGGAGGAGGATAGGAGAGAAATGTGGGAGGAGGAAGAGAGGAGAATTTGAGAGGCGTTAAGGAAAATATGAAAAAGTTAAAAAACCCTGGTGAAGATGATAAATATGAGTTGCTGAGGAGGGAGAGAGGGCTGAAAGCCTTGATCTGAGCATTTTCTGAACAGGATTTGGGTGGAGAGTAGAGTGGCGGAAGGGGGGAAGATCAATAATAGTTCCCATTTATAGAAGAAGGGGGACGCAGGAAATTTGTAAAAATTATAGAGGAATTTCACTAATGGATCACATGGCGAATTTAATATGAAA
>JABUQX010135876.1:12500-17500 GCA_015478945.1 Trachelipus rathkii | reverse complement strand
TTATTCTTGTTTCATTTCTAGCAAAACGCAGGATCCCCTTAAGCGACCAGTGTTTACTGCAGTGGTATCAAAACACATTGCCTGAATTTTTCCAACTGCCCCCCACTGTTCAACTTCTGAAAATACAGCTTTTGGCTGAGTAATTCCCATACCATTTTCAAGCTGAGGAACTCCTATCAATTGTTCTTCATCCCCACAACTAATCAAAACCGATATTCTCTCTACATTTTTTTTACTCAAAATATCTGGAAGCAATTTCCCATCCCAGTGCAAAACGGCTCCCTCTAAATAGGAATTCTTGAATCAATTTTTGATAAGCTCAGTCCTTTATTTTCGGAATTATTTTCTTCGGAGTCATGTTACACTTCTTCTTACAACTAAATTCAGTGGGTCAATGCCTAACTAACCTCTCTGCAGTAACTGATATTATTCGAACTGCGTCTCTATCAGAAATACTACACCTATCCAAAAATAAAGACAATTATTCAGTAATAATTTCTTCACTTCCTCGAGAGTACTTCCTCTTCTTTATTTCTAGCCCTATTTCCTCTGTATCTGGAAAGTTATCCTCAATTTCCCTATCTTCTTGCGTGGGCTCCTCTTTCATTGATCTTTTGCTTAGTAAAGATTCCAGTTCTACATCTTCATTTTCATACCTTTCCAAAAACAAAATAAATAAAATAAACCATTAAGCACTAGCAGATAATGGCATCAAGTCAACTAATATGAGCAATAAAAATAATAAATAAATAAATTAATAAATTGTAATAAATAAAAGTTTTAGTTAATGTCAAACTATGTACCAACTTAGTACTATATAACATGAAAAAAAAGAAAAATTGAGGAAAACTGAAACTTACCAACATTTTCTCTTGATTTTGCCAATCTTTTCACCTCAGCAGCTCGTCTCTTTTCTCTTCATTGTTCTGCTTTTACGAATTTCATATCAACGTCTCCCATGCAGCCAGGACGTCCTTTTTCTCCCTGGAGCAACAAAAATTGCTTGCCTTCTTCAGTAGTGTATTTCAGTGTATTCTGATGAGCAACGTCAAATAGGTAATCGAGAGTTGATTTGAAAGTTTCTACTTCTTGATTTTGAGCTGTGCTTGCAGATCTGGTAGCGGTTTTTTTCAGTTTTTCCGACTTTCCATGCAGTTTAACAAGCTTTGCAACACAATCTGTAAAGTGTCTGATTAGTAGCTGAAACTTTCCCCCCAAAATTTAGAACTTCCTGTATTGTATTCAATTTCACTTTGCGCATACTGTAAAATAAACCGTGTAAAACTTGACAATTAGATGGCAGCTTACTGCCAGTAATTTGATGATATATGTGGCGAATTAAGAAAAATTTTTCTTTCTTCTATGAACTCATCATGCTCGTTGATGGTGTAGTAGACGAAGGTGAGAGTAAAATTTATAAACAATAATATTTCCTATAAAATAAGACAACAATCAGGTTTCCAAGGCAAATAGTTTTCATTTTATGAAGAAAAACTGCGATTTTTTTTTTTTGAAAAAAATCGGTTTCTCCTTCATAAAATGAAAATTATTTGGCCTAGAAAAATGATTCTTGTCTTACTTTAAAGGAAATATTGTTGCCTTACAGTTTCACTTTTTCGCCTTCGTTCAAGGCAGAAAAACAAAAAATTTTTTATTGGTCACATTAAAATAATCTCGTCTTTCTGCCTTCAATTCATGCTCATTGATGCTTAGAAGAAGAAGGTTAGAGTAAAACTTCAGGACAACATCATTTCCTATGAAATAAAGCAAGAATTAGATTTCTAGGACTAATGGTTTTCTTTTTATAAAGGGAAAACTGCAATTTTTTTGCAAAAACTTAGCAGTTTTTTATAACTTTGACCTCAATGAGGCACGAGTTAACGTTATTCAATTGAGCTGAAACTTTGCGATCTCATATTTTTGACAATTGGCAACTTCCCCGGAAGCTACAACGAAAAAAAATTTCCCCTATAGCTTGTGACCACCCTAATTTATATATATATATATATATTTATATAATATATATATATATATAATAATAATTTTATAATATATATATATATATATATATATATATATAAATATATAAATATTAAATACAGATATATTAATATAAACATATATAATATATATATATATAATAATATATAATATATATATATATAATATATAAATTATTATATATATATATAATAAATAATATATATATATAAATTATAATATATATAATATATAATATAATATATATATATATATATATATATATATATATATAATATTATAATATATATATATATATATATAAATATATATATTTATAATATTATATATATATATATATATAAATATAAGTATATAGAATATATAATATATATATATAATATATATATATATATATATATATATATATATATATATATATATATATATATATATATATATATATATTATAAATAAAAATAAATAATACAATATATATATATATATATATAATATATATAAACCATACTTAGTCCAGATGTTTGTTTATAGAAGGTGTTGTTATATTGAAAAAAGTTATGTTGAAGAGAAAGATTGTGTTCCGAGAAAAAAGAAAATAGCTTTCCTTTTTCTCAAAACCAACGATGTGCCATCAATAGCTGTCAACCTCTTCTAACGAATTTTCACATGTGTAAACAGTTAAGATTGAACCAATCTTACTTGAAAGGCAAAGTCTGTTCATTTTAGTCTGGTTAACAGAAAATGGAAAGGAGAACAGATAGTTGAAGTCGGTAACAGACAAGACTGGGTCTGTTTGAAGATCGAGGAGGGTTGTTTTGACTGACCGAGACTAATGTTCAGTCAAAACGACAAGACGTTTTAAAGTTTTCTTAGAAGAGGAAAAACAGGATGTGGTTTTTTGGTTAGGATTAAAAATATATCTTTTTTCTTTTTTTTTAGTGTTTATGGGTAACGGACTTTTGAGATCCTACATTACTACGAAAATGGGTCGGGCTTTCTCACGGTTTGGGAAAAGACCATTGGCTTTCACTAAGGAAAACGGGATACCCATTGGGCAAATGACAACAGGTTACGCCCCCGCATAAAAGCCCAGATCCAACCGAAATGCCCAGAGGCTATCAAGACCCGCCTTTAAGGAGGGGTTTTGCCACGGGGTACAGATGCGACTGGGTTTTAACAATCAGTTGTTCGGATTTCCTTTACGAGGAAGGTGTTATTCCTTGCTCTTTAGTGTTGAACTTTGTTCATCAACACTTCGAATGAGATGTGATCGTAAACACTACTTTAAATCACAAACTCCGATTTTGTGCTGTAAATAAGTGATTTAGATACTACTGTGTATTTCGATGTATATAAACTACTTTAATTTTAGAATCTTTAATCTTAAATTGTAGCAATATTCATTCGTGCATTTATTTAAATTGGGATGATCCCGAGATTGCTTTTCAACGATGATAGATTTGTGTTTTTGTAAATATTTGAAATCTGATTTCGCGAACAGAGTGAGGGATTGCGTCTATGTTCGTTGAACTGTACATAGTTCGGTTTACGATTAAGGCAAATACCCGATTTCATTTCTACCCTCGAAATGAAATTCAATCTACGGGTTCTACCTCTCCACTTTCCAACTCAAGGATCGTGAAGATTTCACTTTAATACGCTACTTGTACATATTGCGCCTAATATTAGTGTATCTTGTCTGATATTCATGCATGCTAGTGTAATTTAATTTTCGTTGCTCGTTTGCACGTCGCAAGTATCGCGGCGCTCTCAACTTTCTCGCTTATAGAAGAGGAGAGAGGAAAACAGGTTTGATATTTTTACGTATCAGAAGCCGTTGGTAAGTGTTGAATCCCTTTTTCGTTTTACTTTTAAGATGTCGAGGTGATAACTCTGTAAAGTTGCGGACTATTTCCTTTGTATCTGAAGCCCTTTTTTGTATTACATGCGCCCGTCCATCTCCAGAACGAATGCTTATGCATCGTGCTCTCACGAGCGTTTAGTTGAGTTTAATTTTAGAAGTGAGAGTGTATGTGGTATATAGTGGAGAGCGCACTCATCTCTGCCTATTGCAAACGGGATCGTGTTAACCAATAACCTAAGTTACAGTAGAGCCCCACCACACTCTTTCAATAAAAAACCATGTAGTCTTCTTAGTAAACTAACAATTATTTTTAATTTTTGCTCTTCTCTAGAAAAATTTGTTAGCTTCTTTCAAAACTGTGTTTCTATCTGGCATGCACCTTCGACTATATTTCTCCTCTAAAAGGACTCCGGTTCACCATACCGGGATCGGTGAAGTTATTGCATGCAACTAAAACCGAGGCAAGGGGGTCTTCTGCCCCCTTTGGGGGCATCTTTCAATTCTAATCTCAAATAGAGTGTGGTGTTGTATGAGTGTTTATATCTCGTCACGCATCATATCTCTCCCTGCATATATATCTGTGTTTATCGACGTCTCTCCCTACATATATATCTAAACTCATCCATAATATTTTTACGACACAAATATTTTATTATATTGGCTGAAAAACCTTCCTTCAATAGGCTTTATTTAAACTATAAAGGAACAGAGTTGAATGGAGAGTTTTTTTGGGAAAAATGTATTGACAATTTATAGGGTAAAACACACAAAACATACAGTCCACTTTTATTCCTTTCACTAATTCTCACCCTATTTAACTTTGTCAGCACATTTAAGTGGTCATTATGAACCGGATGGTCAAACTATAATTTATCTTGCACTTGCAATTGAAACCTCCCATAAGCAAACCTCTCCAAACCAGACAATGTAAGAGTGATTTCTTACCAATGGTCAGGTCTCCTGTGTGAATTAGGATTCGTTGCTCGAATCACCCTTGTTGTGAAGATTTCCCTTTGTTTATTGATATTATTATTATTATTATTATTATTATTATTATTATTATTATTATTATTATTATTATTATTATTATTATTATTATTATTATTATAATTCTTATTATTATTATTATTATTAT
>JABUQX010135876.1:0-7500 GCA_015478945.1 Trachelipus rathkii | reverse complement strand
GAATTCCTTGGGCCGACGCGCGTAAAACCTGGACGATCCAATCAGTATTGGACCTGGTTGACCAGGCCCTCGGATTCTTGCAGGCCGCCAAACCTTTCACGAACAAACCAAAGACCAATCCCGACCCCCAAAGGAGGGAGGAGGGTTCGAGGGGTTACCCGGATAAACGACCGAGCGGTAACAACAAGCAGAGAATTTCCACAGTGTTGAGTGCTACGGGAAATAAACCAGCACTTCCCAAGAACCAGCCTCCGAGGCAGGACAGGAACCCGGCCAGACCGGACAAGCGAAGTTGTCGGTTCTGCAAGGAGGAGCACTTCCCATCTGAATGCACTATGCTTACAACGCCAGAGATGAGACTAACGGTGGTTAGGAGTCGCGGCTGGTGTGAAAGATGCCTAGCGGAAAATCATGCCACAGCAGACTGTCAATACGCTAGGGCCTGTTTCCGTTGCAGGGCACCGGACCACCACGTCGTATTCTGCCCTCAACCAATCTCTCGAACTGGCAGCCGCCCACGAGCGCAATCAGATCTTGCAGGGGCCCAGGATCCTCAGGGATTCCGCCCGGGCCATTATGCCGCCTCTTTTGTTCTGAGGCCCTGTTTCCCGTTGGCCGATTTGATTGTATCCAACGGAGCTGACACCCTTACTCTTAGCACGTTATTCGATGGGGGGTCTCAAAAAACTTTAATTTCTAGAGCGGTCGTTCAAAAATTACGATGCGTGCCCCACTCCCAGGTGAAATTAGCCATCAATGGGATCAACCAGCGGGGCGTAGCTGCCCTTCATGACGTCGTCACTCTTCAAGTCCAAACGAAAGACGGCGCCGTCCCCATTCGGCCATTGTGGTGGAACACCTGCCCTCGGATCTGCAGATCCCTGGGCTAGTCAAGACCACCCGAATGCTTCACAGACAACATGTACACCTTGCTCATCCCTACCCGGACAGCGATGTGATCGATCAAATCCAGCTCCTGATCGGCGTGGATCACTTGAATAAATTCCTGAAGTCGTGTGAGTCCCGCTTCGGCGTTGACCTCATGAAAACCAATGTGGGCAACATGATATGGGGACCTCTACCCTTTTCTTCGAAGAACACTACCTCGCAAGTTACAGTAGTGTCCCGCACTTAGAGCAGAAGTTCGGTTCACCAACGATTGGAGACCGGATCTCACTTGTAATCAGACGGAACAGCACTCTCTTTCCCTCCAGTTGGAAAGGGGTGTGAAGAAGGCGCCCCGGGGTCCAGACCCTTCGCCCCTCCGTTCTGAGGATCCCTCTCCGACCGCTGAATCACCCCCTACAACTTCCCTCTCGTTGGAAGACATGCAGGGTATATGTGAGACTGCGGACACGGGGATTCGAACCACACGTTGCTCTACCAACGTTACCTTGGGCTTATCTCCCCTCCAGAGAGCGGATGGGACCAACCCGGGGGCACCCGAGGAAGTCGAATGAATCATGACATCGTCTCGAGCGCCCTCCGACCGCTGAACCTCCATCCTCCCTCCCGTTGGAGGATGGAATGTTGATGACGCCCGGGGATTTTAAGCGCTCGTGCTCCCCTACGATCCTAGGCCCCCTCCCGACGGAGGAGGCGGGCCACCCTACGCCAGATCTGGATCGACTTTGGTCACTGTCCCAAATTGGTATTATGCCGAACGAACAGTACACAGAGGCAGAGAAAACCACGCTGGAGGCCTTCGAAGAAAACTTGTCATTCGAAAATGGCCGATACGTGGTGTCGTTACCCTGGCGTGACAGACACCCCTCTCTTCCCGACAACTACGCCTTGGCTAAGAGGCGGTTGTATAGCGTCCTTAAAAGGTTGAGAGGGGATGCTTCATTGATGGAAAGTTACGCCGATGTTATCAAGGATCAACTAGAAAGGGGCTTCATTGAAGAAGTTACTCCTATTACTCCGATCCACCCCGAAGCCAAGCTGCACTATTTACCCCACCATGGGGTCCGGAAGTCCTCGTCCACCACAGCACTGAGACTAGTGTTTGATTGTTCTTCTAACAATCCTAGTCTTAATCAGTGTTTACACAGTGGACCTTCCCTCATCACTGATTTGACCAAGATCCTTCTGAAAATTCGGTTGAGACGATATGCTACGTCTTCAGACATCGAGAAGGCCTTCTTGGCCATACGTCTCAGGTTGGAAAGATGGGGATTCCATCAAGTGCTTTTGTGGGTGAAGGATCCTTCTGACCCCAGAAGCCCTTTGGTCACCTATCGGTTCGCTTTCACTTCAGTCTTGTTTGGGGCCACCTGCAGTCCATTCTTGTTGGCTGCCTGCATTCAACACCACGTCCGAAACTCAGACACCGACTACAAGGACGTGATTCTGAATCAAATATACGTGGACAATCTGTTCGGTACCTTTGACACCGAAGCGGGAGTGGAAGATTTCTTTCGTCAGTCCCGGTCCCTCTTCGCCGGTCTCAACTTACGAGAATGGGTGTCCAATTGTCAAGAAGCGAACGTAAAGTTCCGAGAGAACAAGGCGGCCGCCGACGACACTACGATTAAGGTTTTGGGTATGGAGTGGGATACGAACGAGGACACCATTTCCTACCCCCTCAAAGTTGTCGCCTCGGAAGCGGCTACCAAGAGGGCTATTCTGCAGAACCTCGCTTCCATATTCGACCCACTGGGCATCTTGTCCCCAGTGGCTGTTCGAGGTAAGATTCTCCTACAAAAACTATGGAAGGAAAAACTCAGCTGGGATAAACCCATTTCCGTCGAACAACGAAAGGAGTGGGTTTCAATTGCCGACCATTTACAACGCTGCGTGCAATTAACGATACCAAGACAGCTGATTTTTTCTAGAAAGGTGGAACTACACGCCTTCTCAGATGCGTCGGGCGCGGCCTATGCTACCGCAGTGTATGCTGTATCGATGGGAGAGCATGTTCCCATCGCGAACCTTCTTACCCATGAAAGAACTCACGATACCGCGTCTGGAACTAATGGGAGCCCTACTCTCGTCACGACTCATCAAATTTGTCATCGGCGCTTACAAAGATACACTAGACATAGCTAAGATCTACTGTTGGTGTGACAGTCAGGTGGCGTTGCGATGGATATTCTCCTCCAAGCAACTCCCCTTATTCAATCAGAACATGAAATCCGTAGAAACCTGCCGACAGCCGAGTGGCGGTACGTCCCCACAGAAGACAACCCCGCCGACGCGGCGTCTAGAGGCGTGAGTTATAAGTACGTATTCACGGACCTATGGAAGAAAGGCCCCCCTTGGCTCATAAGCCCTTCAAATTGGCCAGTCTGGACCGAAAACCCTTCCTCCTGCGAAGGGGCTGCTGCGACGGAAGAGGTCATAGTAGCCGCTTCCACCACCACGTCACCGAAAGCGGCTCCCATCTTAGACTTAGAGCGTTACTCCTCTCTCAACAAGATCATACGGATCACCGCCCTGGTTCACAGGTTCATCGAGAACTTGAGGAAATCCAGGCAGAAGCTCCCTATGACCCGGTCCGTCTCTCGGCCCGAATTCTCCACATTTGATTTCTTGTGAAGAGAAAATAACGCAGAACCCTACTGATCCTCGAGGCTCGTAGGAAGAACACTCTACCACCCGAAAATTACATGCCTCCAAGACCCTTACCTTTTTAACGAATCTGGTGAAAACAACTGAGCTTAACGCTAGTAGATGGAGTACTCAGATGCGACAGGAGATTGAGCAATGCGCTGATACCTTTCGACGCAAAGTTCCCTATGCTGTTGCCATCGGACTCGCATCTCACCCGGCTCATCATATGGCAACTTCACCAAACGAACCACCACGTTGGTATTTCAGAACTCGTGTCGATTGTCCGTCAGCGGTTCTATATCGCTCGGATGAGGACAACGGTGAAGAAAGTGGTACGCCCGTGTGGTCTTTGTAAACGTTTACAAGCTGCACATTTTCGCACGGCGCCACTAGCTGCCTTGCCTCGTTCCCGAGTGGTAGAAAGCAAACCGTTTACGGTGATCGGAGTGGACCTCACTGGGTATTTCAATGTCAAAGTTCCCAGGAACGACGTGACTAAGAGCTATGTGGTTTTGTTCACTTGCGCTGTGACTAGAGCGATACATTTAGAACTAGTCTTCGACAACAGCACCGAGTCATTTTTGAGAGCGTTACGTCGGTTTATCGGAAGACGAGGAGCACCCTCCATAATATACTCTGATAACGCAACGTATTTCCAAGCAGCATCCCAGCACCTTAAGGGACTTATGGGAACTACCCTCCGTGAAGGACTTCCTAACCCAGCATTCCATCACTTGGAGAATTCAATCCTGCCAGAAGCAGTCATTACGGCGGATTTTCTGAACGTTTAATCGTGACTGATCAAGACCTGGCCTCGAAAGACCCCTCAAAACCTCTCTAGTTGGCTATGAAGAGTTCAATACAGTGCTTACGGAGGTGGAATCTGTGGTCAACTGCCGACCCCTCACCTACGTGGGTGACGAGCTCAACTGCGAGGAGCCCCTCACTCCGTCCCACTTGTTGGTGGGGTACAAGCTGAATGCCCTTCCAGTCCCTGAAGAATTACTTGAACATGATGCCACCTACAGGGACCCGGTGAAGGTCAACAAGAGGTACAAGTATTTGCTCTCCCTCATAGCTAAGTTTCAGTCTGCTTGGAGCAAAGACTATCTGCTCAGCCTGAAACAATCTTGGAATGTCTCCAACCGCCCTGACGTTAAGGTCGGAGACGTAGTTTTAATTGAGGACGACGGTCCTCGTCTGAGGTGGAAACTGGGCATCGTAAAAACCCTTTACACTTCTCCCGACGGGCATACCCGTTCGGTATTGCTCAGTACGAGTCGTGGTGAAATAACAAGGGCCGTCATCCACTTGTACCCTTTGGAAATACACTCCAACCTGTTCGATCCCACAGATCCACCCCCACCAGTCGAAGCTCCTCAGGCATCGGTCTCTCCTCCGGAGAGACCCTCACGACGAGCGCACATATTGGCTAAGCAGAGGATACGGGCTATTCTTTCCGACGAAGAATAGCCCACTGCCTACCAACCCCCACATCTCCTTAAGTCCCCCTTGACTTCGCCCGGGCTTGCCTTCCTTGCCTGCGGAGACAATGGATAGGATGGCGGGGTGGGGTTCCCGTGGGGGGAGTTTAATGTTCCGAGAAAAAAGAAAATAGCTTTCCTTTTTCTCAAAACCAACGATGTGCCATCAATAGCTGTCAACCTCTTCTAACGAATTTTCACATGTGTAAACAGTTAAGATTGAACCAATCTTACTTGAAAGGCAAAGTCTGTTCATTTTAGTCTGGTTAACAGAAAATGGAAAGGAGAACAGACAGTTGAAGTCGGTAACAGACAAGACTGGGTCTGTTTGAAGATCGAGGAGGGTTGTTTTGACTGACCGAGACTAATGTTCGGTCAAAACGACAAGACGTTTTAAAGTTTTCTTAGAAGAGGAAAAACAGGATGTGGTTTTTTGGTTAGGATTAAAAATATATCTTTTTTCTTTTTTTTTGAAGAGTTTATGGGTAACGGACTTTTGAGATCCTACATTACTACGAAAATGGGTCGGGCTTTCTCACGGTTTGGGAAAAGACCATTGGCTTTCACTAAGGAAAACGGGATACCCATTGGGCAAATGACAACAGGTTACGCCCCCGCATAAAAGCCCAGATCCAACCGAAATGCCCAGAGGCTATCAAGACCCACCTTTAAGGAGGGGTTTTGCCACGGGGTAAAGATGCGACTGGGTTTTAACAAACAGTTGTTCAGATTTCCTTTACGAGGAAGGTGTTGTTCTTTGCTCTTTAGTGTCGAATTTTGTTCATCAATTCACGGCGAATGAGATGCGATCGTAAGCACTAATTCAAATCACAAACTTTTTTTTGTGCTGCAAATAAGTGATTTAGATACTACTGTGTATTTCGATGTATATAAACTACTTTAATTTTAGAATCTTTAATCTTAAATTGTAGCAATATTCATTCGTGCATTTATTTAAATTGGGATGATCCCGAGATTGCTTTTCAACGATGATAGATTTGTGTTTTTGTAAATATTTGAAATCTGATTTCGCGAACAGAGTGATGAATTTGCGTCTATACTTGTTGAACTGTACATAGTTCGGTTTACGATTAAGGCAAATACCCGATTTCATTTCTACCCTCGAAATGAAATTCAATCTACGGGTTCTACCTCTCCGCTTTCCAACTCAAGGATCGTGAAGATTTCACTTTAATACGCTACTTGTACATATTGCGCCTAATATTAGTGTATCTTGTCTGATATTCATGCATGCTAGTGTAATTTAATTTTCGTTGCTCGTTTGCACGTCGCAAGTATCGCGGCGCTCTCAACTTTCTCGCTTATAGAAGAGGAGAGAGGAAAACAGGTTTGATATTTTTACGTATCAGAAGCCGTTGGTAAGTGTTGAATCCCTTTTTCGTTTTACTTTTAAGATGTCGAGGTGATAACTCTGTAAAGTTGCGGACTATTTCCTTTGTATCTGAAGCCCTTTTTTTGTATCTCCAGAACGAATGCTTATGCATCGTGCTCTCACGAGCGTTTAGTTGAGGTTAATTTTAGAAGTGAGAGTGTATGTGGTATATGTGAGAGCGCGACTCAGTCTCTGCTATTGCAACCGGGAGTCGTGTTAACCATACCTAATACAGTAGAGTCCCCAACACTACTCTTTCAATAAAAAACATGGTAGTCTGTCTTAGGAACTAACAATTATTTTTATTTTTGCAAACATCTACGATATTAACATCTATTTTCACGCTTCTTTCAAAACTGTGTTTCTATCTGGCATGCACCTTCGACTATATTTCTCCTCTAAAAGGACTCCGGTTCACCATACCGGGATCGGTGAAGTTATTGCATGCAACTAAAACCGAGGCAAGGGGTCTTCTGCCCCCTTTGGGGGCATCTTTCAATTCTAATCTCAAATAGAGTGTGGTGTTGTATGAGTGTTTATATCTCGTCACGCATCATATCTCTCCCTGCATATATATCTGTGTTTATCGACGTCTCTCCCTACATATATATCTAAACTCATCCATAATATTTTTACGACACAAATATTTTATTATATTGGCTGAAAAACCTTCCTTCAATAGGCTTTATTTAAACTATAAAGGAACAGAGTTGAATGGAGAGTTTTTTTGGGAAAAATGTATTGACAATTTATAGGGTAAAACACACAAAACATACAGTCCACTTTTATTCCTTTCACTAATTCTCACCCTATTTAACTTTGTCAAAGCACATTTAAATATATATATATATCATAATATATAGATATATAAAAAAATATATATATATATATATATATATATATATATATATATATATATATATATATATATATATATATATATATATATATATATATATATATATATATATATATATATTTAATATATATATATTGAAGTGGCTTGCTTTTACCACTCTCAAAAAATACTTTAATAAGTTGGTTAACTGAATTATGAGAATAAGTTTA
>JABUQX010135875.1:37500-38697 GCA_015478945.1 Trachelipus rathkii | reverse complement strand
GAATACTGATGGATGTATAAAGATTCTAAAAGTAAGGAGGGAGCTGTATCCGTTGATGCGGTGAACGGCTCATTCTTTCTTTAACTTAAACTCTTTCTCTCCTCATCTATCCATGGTTCGATCGGCTTGGTCTTTTGGCATTATGCAGAGACAGTGCGTATTCGTGGGTGGAAAAATCTCGTTTCCTATCACGTCTCGTAATTTTTCATTTCAATACGAAATCGTTGCAGGATTACTATTCGACACGAGCAAGCGGACTTTTCAACAACGAAAGTGCGGCTAACCTCCTCTGGTTCTCTCGACATATTCTTTTCTGCCTCTTGCCAATAACATCTCTTAGCAAACTTTCTGTATATCTGCCTTTCCTCCTCTTTTCGATCTGGTGATTCTGTTGCTAAATTCTTAAACTGAAAAGGCCATCCTTGGCCTTCTATTTTCCTCTAACTCAACCCTGACGATTCTGGCATTCCTCTTCCTACTAATTCTCCTCTCAGGTTTGTGATTAAATTTATCGGTGTGCATGGGCCCTGAAATCTAGTGAACGTAAGGAAGGGGGTGGCCCGCGATGGTCATTCTCCCAGCTTGAGGAAGTGTGTTTTCCGTCTATCCCTGCTCCTCGTTCACTATACTCTCTTATGTCTCAAATACTAGGCACTTTTCCCTCAGTGTTGGAAGCGTCGAAAACATGTTCCAACCTATTCCATAAAAGGAATACCGCTCTGATCCTCAACTATAGCTCTCACTTGTATTCTATCTAAGCTTATTTTCGAAACCCTTCTCAACTCTCATTTTAGACCATCTGGAAACTCATTTCCCGATCGCCAGTACGGCTGCGGATCCTAGGTCATACTGGCGACGATACTTTCCTATCTAACGCGACTTATGTTTTTCGCTTTAGGAAATACTGGGAACTTTTCGTATCGTAACGCTTTTTGACATACCCAAAGCATGGTGACAGAGTATGGACGTTCCACTGCTCTCCAAGCTCGTCTTCTTTGGGTTCCCCTCTCTGCTTTACTAGGTCTATCTTGTCTTTCAAATCGCTCCAATTTCGGCTGTTGTTGATGGGGAGCTTCTCTTTTTCTGTCAATGTGGTGTTCCTCAGGGTTCTTTTATCTCCTACTTTATTTCCCTACTTTCATTAATGATCTTTCTCACCTTGCCTACCTCTAACTTATTCACCTCATATACCCTGAT
>JABUQX010135875.1:30000-32500 GCA_015478945.1 Trachelipus rathkii | reverse complement strand
TAATAATATAATAATAATAATAATAATAATAATAATAATAATACATAAAAACTCTTGAATTTATACAAGCACTACACATTTTTTTTTTTTATAAAGTGACTACATACATATACTCGATGTTATCCCCCAAATCTTGTCCAACTTTTTAACCGGTCTTTACCATAAAAACCCCAGACTGTGGAGTTGTAGGTATCCAGTGCCCAAGGCTTACCTAGTTTCTAGGTTTACAACGTTATGAAAAACTATTGGTAGCTACTTGGTAGCTCAAAGGGCCTCAGATTATGATGATGACAATGTTCGAAGTTTAAAGAACATAAATTTAAATATATTACTTAATTACTTTGCTTAAGATAGTCCTGTTATGTCATTACTATCATTAACTTGTAACAATGCAATGCCATTTATCTTATACAAAGTTCCACCATTAGGCAGACAACTCATTCAGCAGTGTGAATGGACAATGCCGTTTTACCAACTTTAACTTTCTGATGGTAAATTTTATGCCGTATGTATTAGATTTACATGATCAAAATCTTTTTGAAATTGATTCTAATAGTTAAAAACCATCACGGCCAATATCAAAGTTGTAAAAGCCAACAAAAAATCCCACCAAAAAACCAAAAAGCCCAATAAAACCCAAAAAGCCCAACAAAACCCACTGGGATTTTTTTTTTGTCCAACCCTTGGTTTTTTCCAACCCTGATTCAAAGCGGCTAAATTGTGAAGTTTATAATCCTAATCATATCTCATAAATTGCTTCCAGATTTGGATTTGAAATTCGCCGCCTTTTAGATTGCAGTCGTCCATAAACTGTAATAGAGGTTAAACCATCGCAAATACTTTGATGTTAGAGAAGTCCTCCTTCATAAGTGTTAGCGAAGCATAAGTAGTTAATGAAGCAGTTCTCAAGTGACTGTAATCCTGAGGATCGATCAGCTATCATCGTTGATGCCTAGGGATGCTTCTTCATTGTCGTCTAATTTTCATTAGTTGTCCTTTCAAACCTGAGATTTCAGGAAACAATTTCCTACATTGAATGCATTCGAATCAAAATAAGAATGTGTCTCATAGAGACCTTTTCTTTATCAATTTCAAAATATTAGAATGCGTCTATATATTTTAAGAACATCAGCATTTATCCAAGAATCGTTTGATAGGGTATCTTAGAATGCAAAATCCTACGGCTTTCAAAAATTCAATTATTTAACTGTTTAACACGACCTAGTTATGGTTTTATTTAATTTCACCATAGCTTCCATTACGAAGAGATAGATTGGCACAATTTTAAGTACCAATCAAACTTCCGAAATATCAAATTATATCAACTATACTTTACTAAGAGCGGAGAAGTGGAGGTCACTCGCCTCTAAATATCCCCGATGAGAGATAATAAATCTTTCAACACCAAAGAAGCTTCATAATTCAATCAACAAGGATAATTCTGTAAAATATTGGTGATTTTTACTCGGTTTTCTTTGCTTAGAGCAATCAAAGTCACAATCAATTATTTATCTTTCTTTATTCTCGATACAGCACGCCACGAGGATGGACATTGGGAAACTTTCCCCGTGATCTGTCGTTATAAATCACCATCTTAAAAGTTGCAAAGCTTAGCAAAGCGAACATCCGCAACAGAGAAGATGGCTAATCTTATAACAAATGCTTCCTATATTTATATTTACTATATTGAATGATTGTACGAATGTACCTCTTTTGTGCAGTGATCAGTAAAACGTATATTTTTATAGTAACTTTTGGTAGTATCCTTATTTAAATTCATATTACGTTAAAACAACTTTAACAATATATATATATGATATATTATATATATAAAGATATATTTATGTTCAAATATATATTATATATATATATATATATAATATATATATATATATATACTATATATTATATTATATATATAAATATTTATATATATAAATATGTATATAATATATAATAAAACATATATATATATATATATATATATATATATATATATATATATATATATATATATTATATATATATATATATATATTATATTACTATATATATATATATATATATATTATATTATATATATATATATACTATATATATATATAATATATATTATATTGTATTATTTAATATATATAATATATTATATATATATATATATAATATATATATATATATATATTACTATTATTATATATATTTTTTTCTATATTTATATATATATATATACATATATTATAAAAAATATATTATACTATTATATATATATTATATGTATTGATATTATTATATATATATATATATATATATACATAAGATGTTTTTATATATTCATATATAGTTTATACATTTGTATTAATATAATCTATGAATAAATATAATATATAATATATATATATATATATATAATATATATATACTAATATATATATATATATTTATAGTTAATAATATATTACAGATTAGTTTAATTATATTATACTCCAGTATTTTAAATATT
>JABUQX010135875.1:7500-25000 GCA_015478945.1 Trachelipus rathkii | reverse complement strand
ACAATCCGTTGGCCCAGGCCCCCGCCCTTGACAATCCAACCAACTATCACTTTCTTAGATTCTCCAAAACCTTATATGTACAGTATTCTAGATCTCCTGTTGAATGAGCTACCGGCCTGTGCAATAATATCGTGCAACTTTATACTTAACACTCACCAACCTATCTCCCTGAAGATCCTTCAAGTGGAACAACGGTTTGAACGGGTTCGTTGCTTTATGTGAAAACCTGATCAGTAATATTCGTTATCAAAGAATTTACCTGTCTTGTGATCAATACTTTGATCATGAACTCAATGTCTTTAAGACCTAAAATAATTGCTACTTGAATATTTAAATAAACAAGAAAATGAATTACCTTTATAAACAATCAAGAAAACTACAGAGATTGCTGAAAAAATAGTTTTAATAAAAAACAATGAACTCAACAGCCTTTCAGTTCGTCAAAACCGTTTTGCTAAATCATTGAACATATAGTTAGATGTCCGTGGATATCTACATACATGCGCATTGAATATACAGAACCTCAGTACTAAATACTAATTATATATTTTATGCTTTGAAAATGTTACTTGAAATGCAGATCAACGACCATACATATATACATGCAGTATGTACATTTGTATGTGCACGAATGTGTATTTGCAAATAACAGTTCAATCAATACAAAATGGCTCTACTATAATTTATATAGATCCCTCTGTATGGCCATAAATAGTAGAATATACAAATATATAAACATTTAGTCAAAAAAATGATTATATAAATAAAATAAATGATATAACAAAAAATATGTTACAAGCGACTGATTATTTAATAAGAGAGATTTAAATATGTGTTACCTTGAAAATTAAGATGAACTTTGACGTTTACAAAAGATGTCGACTTTTTAAGTGTTGCACAAGAACTAAATAACGAAGACCAGCTGACTCATGAAAACAGCTGTTACTCCAATGCAAAAGAGGTGCCAATTAGTATTAGTATTTAAAACAAAATCTTTTTCACAAACAAAAATTGAGACTTTGGACAATCTAACCATATTTAAAAATAATAAATATTTAAAACTGGTTAATATTGGAATATTACCAACACCATATAATATTTGCGATACTTCAAAAAATAAATTTCAATATAGAACAAGCTTACCTGCCAGTAATATCTAGCAACAATTGGACACAATGCACTTTGCAATCTCGTATCTACAGACGACGCTTTGAAATAGCAATGCATATAATAATTATAATATAACACAATTACTTTAAAAACACAACTTTAAATACCTTTATCTTTGTACAATAAAATAAATAGCAATATTTTCACATCGAAATTATTTTTTTTTTTGTTTTTTTTGTATCACCATATACACTTAAAACTGCATTACATTTATTTGTAATAAAACCACATAATTAAACACTCCTACTGGATACAAAAAATTATACACACTAACAAATAATAAAAATTGATCGGAACATACGAGGCGATAAGAGCTACAACTATATACAACTTGGATTATTAACAACAATGAAAGCGAAAAAAATCCAAAATATTCTCATTTTTACTATTATGGATTTAAGTAATTTAGATTACGCCTTCTTATCCAATCACAATCCTTAAACAATTAAATAAAATGATGTATTATTTATCAATAATTAATTTACGTAAGACAATATATGACCAGACATTTAGGAAATCGAAAGATGGTATTCTTGTAAATGTACTACTTCTTAAGAAATGACAACTTCGTTGAAATCAAATATTTAAAAAGCTAACAAAAATTGAAGATTTTGCGCTGCCACAATTTATGTAATGAAATTTCAATAATATTTTTTATATATATATATATAAATATATATTATATATTATTATATTATATATATATATATATATATATATATATATATATATATATATATATATATTATATATATATATATAATATATATATATTTATATATATATATATATTATATATATATATAAATCTTTATAATATATTATATTAATTAATATAGTAATTATGTAATAACATGTTCTGCAAAAATTCATTATAATATAACTACTAATAATAATAATAATACTAATAATATAATACTAATAAATATATAATAATTATAATATATAATAATAATAATAATAATAAATAATAATATAATATAATAATATTAATAAAACGCTTATCAAACACCACGCTACCAATGATTAATCCAGATTTCTCAAAAATAAGTTTCCAAAAAATGAGTTTTTCATTGCGCTTTGTTGTATTCATATAGTACAAAACATATTTACAAGATTTTTAACGGGACCTTCAGCATCACAGTCCATAATCATATATATAAACAGAAAAGAGTACTGTAATGGCAATACTTGCTTTGCCTTAAAATAGTACATAAATAAAGGTAATTGTTTATATATTTCAGTACACTGCATACAATATATTAATATATATAATATATAATTTATATATATTATAATCATATATATATATATATATATAATTAATTTATATTATTACATATAGTATCTCTATATATTATTATATATAAAAATAATTTTATATAATTAATATAATATATATATATTTATTATATATATATATATATATATAGATATAGCTATATATATATATATTATATTATCTGTGTGTGTGTGTGTGTGTGTGTGTCAATATTTTGCTACATGTGTGAGTGCTCCGTGTGGGTTTCAAAAAAGAGACATTTGATGATGACCGTAAAAATATTAATCTTAGAAAAATTTAAAAAAATTTACAATTTTTTTTAAAAAAGTTATGTAACTTACCCTTTACAATTTTTATTTAAAAGAAAGGTCGCTCTTCTATCTTTTGATTGAGCAAATTTATCAATCACTATTATTAAATTCTTGTATGCCCATAATAAAGTCTTTCTCGATCTAAGCATTGCTAACGCGGAAGTCTTCTTACCCTCATGGTGTTCTAAGAGAGGTTTCTTAATCCTTTATTTTTAAATAAGGAAAAACAGCGTCTTTGCTATTGGACGTTGTCATCGGAATGGTTATTAAAACTTTTAAGATAGATTCACACTTTTACTAAAAGTGGCTTTCAAGTGATTTTCTGTAATGAATCGAATAAAGCTATGGCTCCAGACAAAGAACGAAATTCTTCTAGGCTATATATTATAGATAGGTTCTGTTTTAAGTTTCTTTTTGTCAATGAAAGTGTACACTTTTACAGGTTTCATTAATTTTCTCACGAAAGATGGATTCATTACTGAGAACATTTCCTGGAGAAATAAACGTGGCAACAATTAATTCTTTCTGAGAATGTAAATCTATCTTTTATCCGACAAATAATTGAGAGAATATCTCTTTTGCCTCTCGATTTAATTCGGAGATATCCGTTTTCCTTCTCTTTTCCAAGTTTTGTATTGTCTCCTGGGACTCTTCCCTTATTAAAGAATTTTCCTCTCAAAAATATCAATGAACATCTTGATACTGAAGGGATCAGTGACCCTTTTTTGCAGCCGGAGATAAAAAAAGTCTGCGTGAGGGCATGATTTAATGGAAAAAAAGAAAGCCAGAACTTTTAAATTATTACCTCAGTAATTTTAATGTGACGCTGACGCAAGGTATGTATTCTACGTTCTTGAAGTTCACCCCATTAATATAATATTAAAACATTTTTATTTTCGTCAATATTTCAAAGAACACTTATTACAGATCTTAATGAAAGATTCCACCTGGTTGTAGACTGAGCACAAGACTGCCTGGTAGCAAAGAGTTTTTGA
Source organism: Trachelipus rathkii (assembly GCA_015478945.1). Taxonomy (NCBI): domain Eukaryota; kingdom Metazoa; phylum Arthropoda; class Malacostraca; order Isopoda; family Trachelipodidae; genus Trachelipus; species Trachelipus rathkii. The sequence goes on along the minus strand of JABUQX010135875.1, from coordinate 21,242 downwards.
ACATGTTTCCTTCCCACATTCATTAACAAGGCTTTACGTAGAGCAAAAAATACATCATTACAATAAAACCAACACTAAAAAATCCTTTAAATATCTTATCTCCCCTTACCTACACAAATACATAACTCTGTTAAAAAAAATCTTACCAAACACCATCAATATCACCGACTTCCAATACCCTCCCTTTTAAGTACATTCTCAAACCTCACACACATCATAATCCCTCTACTTCCCAATGCATCTACAAGATCCCTTGCCTTAACTGTAATAGCTCTTATATTGGAGAAACTCTATGACTTCATCGCAGACAATATCAAACAACAATATGATCTTACAGAGCCTCCCAAAATCACACAATAGATATCACTCACATGACCCTATAATTAACATAGAACATCTACGACCTTAGAAAAATTTACCGATTTTCTGTATAAACACAACCAAAACTTTAACCATTACCAAAAAAAACTGAGCTCCAAATTGATTCCTCTTTAAACAACATCTTAAACTCACACCATTTTTTAAGAAATTGAATCCCAAAACTTTCTAGATACGTCGGAATTTTAGATTTCTTTTATTAATTAGATTAATTTTTAGATTATTTAAGAATTTTATAGTGTCTTTTACTGAACACATATTGACGACCGTTTTAAGATATTTGGGCTAGTGGTTGGTAAAATAACTTTCTACATTCTCACCAATATTTTCGGTTATTAGCATGTGGATATTATGTTTAAAAAGTTGCCATTTATTAATTTGCAACGAGAATAGTCAACCTATGTAGACGCCGTTATATTATTATATATATATATATATATAATATAATATATATATAATATATATATATATATATATATATAGTATAATAGTATATATACTATATCATATATATATATATATATAATTATATATATATTATATATAATAAATGAGTAAAATGTGAAACTTCTCTAGACAAAAATTAAAAAAAACAAAATTCGTTGATTTTTATAGGAAATAAAAAGGTCGGTTTGGTCGCTTGATTCGAAATGTTAGATCGTTGCACAACATGAACGAAGGCAGAGCCGCCACTGTATATTATTATATATATTATATATATATATATATAATATAATAATATATATATATTAATATATATATATATATAATATACTATATATATATATATATATATATATATATCTATTACATATATAATTTTTTTTTTTGGGAAAATAAGTTTCTAAAATTTATCAATTTTAAATTGAAATAACTTCCCTTATGTTGACGTAGTAAATTATTGTTTATAAAGCTCAATATCTCGGCCAGAATTAGTACGACAAAAAGCTGGGAAATACCGAATATTCGCGTTTTGACCAAAAGGCCGAAACCGAAATACTTACGCAGAGATAACTATTCTCGGCATATCACCTCCAGCCCCCAATATATAATATATATAATATAATATATATATATCAAATATATATATATATATATATACTATATATATATATAATATTATAATTATATATATTATATATATATACTATATAATATATATATATATAATATATACACCCTTTAAATCTACTGTGTTACCTAACCACACTTTTAGTCTTAACCTTCAGACTTAAAAGCCGAGGTACAGTGACGATCTATCTAGACGGATCGTCCGTTGCCGTACACGCTTAGATCTAACCGTAGGATGGATCGGTCGTTGCCACGTAAACCAAACCTAACCTAGATTTTTGTCTTTGCCCGTAACCTCCTAAAAACCTAACCTAGATAGTTTGTCTTTAAGTAAAAAATTAATAATATTTAAGCTTTATAAATAATCAAAAACTGCCCGACTTATGGGATAATTCCATTACTTAGCTTCCAGAAAGTTCAAATCTTCTCTATCTTTAGAATGCTTGATTTCGCTTGTTGCGCTCGTTGTTAGGAGTATTTTAATTTGACTACCAAAATAAAGAAATGGTTTTTAAAACATCACCTATATTATAATTATATATATTATTATTACATATATATACTATTATTATATATATTATATATATATATTTAGTAATATTATATATCATTAATATATTATATTATATTTATGTATAATATTTATTATATATATATTATATAATATACTAATATAATATATATTATATTCCAGGGTGTATACATAGTGGTAGGCAGGACCGGTAGCTCCTACCCAATATTTTTTTTTTGAATCTTTTTAATAAAATAATTTAAAATGTTGAAATTAAATAAATTATTAGGAATTTTTATATGAAGAAACTGATTTATAAATAAGTTTAAAGAAAATCAACTACTTTAGTAATAACAATTATAACAATTAAATTCATTTGGAAATTTTCCTTCCTACTCTGTTCCTAAGAGTAAATTGGAAAGCGGTGGGCGTACGGGTAGATCTTCATATTTCATATAAAATATATAGGAAAAAGCCAAGCGTCATACCTTGCTGTTGAGCGAAAAAAATAAGCAAATTTCGCGAGTACGAAACTTCACTCACCTAGTGAAATATTTCCGACGAATAATTGGAAAAAAAAAAAATTATTGATCTCATCTCTCTCTCCTCTCTCTCTCTCTCTCTCCTCTCTCTCTCTCTCTACTCTCTTTCTTCTCTCTCTCTCTTCTCTCTCTCTATTCCACCTATCTATCTATCTAGTTATCTATCTATATATCTACCTATCTGATCTATCTACTCTATCAATGTACGATATTTTAACTTATGGTGGCAGAGTGAAAATATGTTTACATATATTTGCTGTGTTAAGATTTTGGAAATAGAGGCATGTGAAGGTTTGTTGTCGCTTTATTGACATTTTAATTATACTGTGAACCATTTTTATTCATTAAGTGTTGTTTACCTATATATAATTTAAGTAATTTAATTATTTAATAAATTTGGTAGGCCGTATGTCAGGCTTTGAGGTCAATCTTTATGCAATATAATGTACACATAAATAAACATAGCTTTTTTTCAAAGGACGTGAAAAATTAAATGTTTTCCTTCAAAAAATAAGGACGTTCATTGGCAGTTAAAGGAGTTTTCGTTATATACTATATATATATATATATAATATAAATATATATATATATTATATATATATAATAATATTATATATACTATATATATTATATATAATATACTATATATATACTTATAATATAAAACTTTGCTCTACCCAAGCTGTAATCTTCAAGTACGCCAGATATATAATATATTATAATATATATATATATATATATATATATATATGTATATAATATAATATATATATTATATTATAATATATATATAAATATATATATATATATTATATATTAATATGAGGAAACTTTTAACATATTAAATTAAATAAGAGATCTTACCTTAAAATTTCCTATATTTAGTAAATGTTTATTTGCCCTTTAAATTTTTTAAACTAAATTATAATGTTGCATCAAACTGAAAACGATTGTAGTGTTTAAATTTCAAATACTTTTAACATATTGTGTGTTCTCAAAGTAAGGAAATTTTTCCCCCAAATAACACATAGACTTGCTTACATCTATATCTGTCATTAAACAATGATGGAATAAAAAGATGGCGACCAGAATGATGCTTGGGGAAAAGGGATTTCAATAGGTACATAGTCGGACATACAAATATTCGAATATTTTGGAAATATATCGTTTGTTTAGAATTATAAATTTTTTTCGTCAGACGAGAATCTTAAGTTTAAGCATATATCTATTATATATATATTATATAATTATTATATATATATTATATTATATATATATATAACTATACTATATATATAACTATATATATATATATATATATATAATACTCATATATATTCAGGGGCCGTCTCATTACCTAGGGGCTAGGTAGGGTAGTAGCTCCTACCATATTTCTGGAGTCTTTCCTAAATAAAAATATTAACAGGATGGTTGAACGTAAAAATTATTAAAATTTTATATGAAAGTGAAAAAAGAAATAATTTTTATAATTTATAAAAACAACTATTAAATCATATTCATAAAATACAAAATTAATTTCAGACAATTTGTTCCCTACTCTGTTCTTAAGAGTGATTTTCTATGCTATCGGCGTACGTAAGAATTTTATTTCTTCCTATAGTATTATAATGGCCAGGCCAGCTAACATACCTGTGCTGCCAGACGTAAAAAGAAAACATTCATACACAATATATATTAATCATTATATATATATATATATATATATAGCTACATACTATATTATTATATATATATTATATATATATTATAATATATAATATTAATTATATAAATATTATATTATTATATATATATAATATACGACAAGTTCTTTACCGTATCAAAAAGCATGGCAACAGTAATTCTAGCTTGAATATTATTAATATATATTTTTTTATATAAATATTTATGTAAAGAAATCTTAAAATAATGGAAGTAAATAGATTTTTTTTATTGAAAAATAGCTTTAATAGCTTATCTAATGAACAACAACTTAATTTTAAAAATTCTGGAAGGCCTTACATTTTTTTATTTAAAATAACCAGATAAAGTCAATAATGTTCAGAGAAGATTTCTTCTTGATATTATTATTATTAGTTATTATTAGTTATTATTTTTATTATTATTTATTATTATATTCATATTATTTATCTTTTTATTATTATTATTATTATTATTATTATTATTATATATAATATTATTAATATATTAATATTATTAATTATAATTATTATTATATTATTATTTTAATTATATTTATATTATATATTATTATCTATTATTATTATTATTTTTCTTATTATTATTATTATTATATAATAATAATCAATAATAATAATGAATTAATATCATAAATAATAATATCATAACTAATCATAACTAATATATATAATATATAATAAGTAATAATTAATAATAATTAATAATACTTAATAATAATACATAATATTAATATAATATTAATAATAATAATAATATAATAATAATATAATTTATAATAATAATAATATAATAAAATAAATAATAATAATATAATAATATAAATAAAAATTAATAAATAATAATAATAATAAGAAAATAATATAATATTACATAATAATAATAATATTATATAATAATAATATAATAAAATTAATAATAATAATATAATAATAATAATAATAATAATATAATAATAATAATAATAATAATAATAATAATTAATAATAATATTCTTTTAATAATAATAATAATAATAATAATAAACAATAATAATAAATAATAACAATAATAATAATAAAAATAATAAAAATAATAATATTTATATTATTATTATTTATATTATTATTATTTATTATTATTATTATTTATTATTATTATTATTTATATTATTATTATATATTATTATTATTATTATTATTATTATTATATATTATGTATCATATATCATTATTTTTTTATTATTATTATATTATTCATTATTATTATTATGTATTATTATTATTATTATTATTATTCATTAATTATTATTATTAATTATTATTAATATATTTATTATTATTATTAATTATTATTATTATATTATTATTATTATTAGTATTATTATTATTATTATTATTATTATTAGTATTATTTTATTATTTATTATGTATTATAATAAATATATTATATATATATATATATAATATATATATATATATATATTATATATATATATATAATATATATATATATTAATATATATATATATATATACTACTATATATATATATATATATTTATATATATTACTATTATATAATATATAGTATATATTATAATATATATATATATATATATAGTAGTTACTATATATATATATATATATATATATATACATATATTAGATATATATATATATATAGTGCCTAATATGTGTAATCTTCAAGGTACGCCACTGACTATACTATATATATATATATATATACTAGCTTATATATATATATATTTATATACTATATAGTATATATAATATATATATATTATATATATATTATTAATTATATATATATATATAATAATATTAAATATATATTATATATATATATATATAATATATATAAGCCTGATCTAGCGATTTAGCCGCTCCCGGGCAAATTAGCTAGGATTCAAGGTTTATATATATATACTATATACTATATAATATCATATATAATATATATATATATATCTACTATATATATATATATATAATAATATATTATATAATTATTAGTATATATATATAATATATATACTATATATATATATATATAATATATAATATATATATATATATATAGTATTCCCAGTGGCCACGTACCCCTTGAAGATTAATAATGGGTAGCACCAGCTATATATTTATATATAATTCATATTATATATATATATCATATTTTATAATCATATATATATATATAGTATAGAATTAATATTTATAATATATATATAGTATATATTATAATATATATATATATATTATATTATAAATATATTCATAAATATATTTATATATAATATCATGATATAATAAATAATAAATGTAATATATATAATATCATAATAATATAATCATAGTATATTACTATATTACTACTATATATAATTATTATATATTATTATAATAATAATCAAAAATTAATAAAATAATAATAATAATAATACCATATAATAATAATAACTTAATATATAATAAAATAATAATAATAATAATAATAATAATAATATACATAATAATTAATTAATATTAATAATAATAATAATCAATATAATAATAATTAATAATATAATAATAATAAAATTAATTCAATAATAATATAATAAAATAATAATATAAAATAATAATTATACTATTAATAATAATAATAATAAATAATAATAATAATAATAATAATAATTAATAATTAATAATAATAATAATAATAATAATAATATAATATAATAATTATATAATAATTTATTAGTATTATATTATTATTTATTATATATATATTAATTATTATTATATTATCATTATTTATTATTATCAATTATTATTATTATATTTATTATGATTTTAATTATTATTGCATATTTACATTGTTATCATTTTATTATTATTTCATTTTATTATATTTATTATTCTTACTGTTATTATTATTATTATTTAAATATATATATATTTTCATTAAGTATTCACAATTATTTTTTGCCCTTTAATTATCTTATTATTAGATAGTATTTATCTATTGATTATATATTCAGTACTTTATTCCGCAAATAACAATCACAGTACCGGCAACCACGACTCCACACATCAGCTTCTTAACAGAGAACATCTATCTCAACAAAATAAAACCCTATCATCAAGCTATACCCGGCTAACCGCTCTGCCATGTCCTTTCGACTCAACCCGCTCCCGCCACCCGACTCACAAGAGCTCGTAGCCACGCAGCTGCTATATCATATATATATTAGTAATATTCATTAAGTGATGCGCAGCATTACATTTTTTCGCATCCGCGGTATTATTAATTGTATTGATTTTTAATACTATATCTCAACGTGAATATGTTGTGTAATTGTATCTATGTCACTCTCTCATCTCTCTCTGATAATTGGTCCTATTATATATTTGCATCCATGTATTCATAATATTATTAATTGTCGATGATTAATATTCATTAATTATTATTATATATGTTATTTAATTTTACTTATTATTATTAATATTAATTATTGTTATTTTATGATATTTTATATATATATTATTATTATATATATATTATATTTATTAATTTATATTATTAATATATTAAATTATATTTATTTTATTATTTATAGTAATAATATAAATATAAATATTAAATTCTATATAAATTACTAATAATACATTAAACAAATAAAGTTAATTATATAATTATAATAATTTAATATATAATATAATAATATAAAAATATGAATAAATTATTTAATAAAATATATATAGAATATATGATAGACATAATAATATAAAATATATTATTCTATTTATTATAAAATAAATTATCAATTATTATCATATATATTAATATTAATATAAATATAATTAATATTAATTAATATATTTTAATTATAATATAATAATATTTAATTAAATAATATATATTAATAATTATATAATTATTAAACTTAAAATTAAATATATAATTAATAATTAATATTAATAATTATTATAATTATATAAAATAATAATACCTCTAGTATATATATATATATTATAATGTATATATAATAAAAAATATTAAATAATCGAAGAATGAGAAAATTCTTTACTTTGATAAATACATTTATTGCACTATGTTATCTGAGTATATTATTTTTAAATAAAAATATAATAGTATAGGATACTACTCTCCCAGCTATCGGGCGCTTTTTTATTTAAATAAATAAATAATTATACATAGATATATATAAGTCATACCTATATATAATATATTATAAGTATAATGCTATACAATCGTCTACGCTATCTCTTCTCTTTGTCCTCACTTTTCTCATCCTATATTATCTCCCTTTTTTATATAAAATATATTAATATAATTAATATTTCATATTATTCATATTATTATATATTATTATTATTATATATTTTATTATTCGTTAATATTTATGGTATAACTATTATAATTTATAATATGTATTACTATTATATAATTATAGTCGATTATTATTATTATTTCTAGATTATTATTATTATATATTATTATTATTATTCCTGGAAGGATGATAAGCAGTATTATTATTACTAATAATAATAAGAATAATAATCATAATACATAACAATAACAACCATAATGTGTAAAATCAATAAACTATTAACTACTAAATAAAAATAAATAATAATATTACATAATAATAATATTGACATATTAATAATAATAATTCAATAATAATATTCATAATAATAATAATATAATCAATAATATAAATAATAATAATAATGAATAATAATAATAATAATATAATAATAATAATAATACATTAATAATAAAAATAAGTGAATAATTACTATAATTTCAAGAATTATAATTAATAAGTTAATAATAAATAATAATATAATAATATAAATAATACTAATAATAATAATTAATAATAATACTATAATAATCAATAAATAATAAATAATAATATAATAATAAATAATACAATAATAATAATAATATATAATATAATCAATAAAAATCATATAATAATAATAATAATAATCAATAATTAATAATAATATAATATAATCAATAAATTAATATATATATAATACATAATATTATTATTATTAGTTATTATATATTATTGATTATTATTATTTTTTATTATTATTATTATTATATTTATTATTATTATTATTATATATTATTAATTATTATTTTATTATTCATTATATTATTATTATTATTATTATTATTAATTTATATTATTTAATTATATTTTTATTTAAATTATTATTATTATTATTATTATTATTATTATTATTATTATTAATATTATAATATTTATTATTATATTATTTTATTATTATTATATATTATTATTATTATATTATTTAATTATTATTATTATATTATTATTATTATGTATTATTTTTTATTATTTAATTATTATTATAATAATATATTACTATAATATATATATATATCTAATATATATATATATATTATATATATATAAATTATAAATATTAATTATTTTTGTATATAATATATATTATATATATATATATATTATATATATATAGTATTCTATATAGTATATACATATATATCTATATAGTATATATATTATATATATATATTTATATATATATACTATACTATATATATATATTATATATACTATATAGATATTATATATATATATTATATATATCATAGCTGCCTTACACCAATTATATCTTCAAGGTACGCCATGATATAATATTATTATATATATATATATCAGTGGCGTTACCTTTGAAGTATCTATAACTCTGGGTAGGCAGCCTATATAGATCACTATATACTCATATTACTCTATATATTAATATATATATAATATAAATATATATTAGTATTCTACAATACTAATATTATACTAATATATATTATATAATATATATACTCATATATATATATATATAAATATTACTATTTATATATATAATTTATTATACATAATATAGTATTATTATATATATATAATATATATATATATTATATTTATATATATATATATTATATAATATTATATATAGTATATATACTATATATTATATACTATATATAATATATATATAGCTGCCTCTGCCTACCCAATTATAATCTTCAAGGTACGCCATCTGATATATATATCTATATATATATATATATATATATAATATATATATACTTATATAACTATTCTCATAATATATTTACTAATATATATATATATATATATATTATATATTATATTATATATAGTAGTATAGTATATATATATATATATAGATATATATATATATATATATATAGGCTGATGATGCACAGTTAAAATATAAGGGTAATTAAACTAATTATGTTGCTAATGTGAGAAAGCATTACGTAACTATTGTATTAAGACGAGTGTGAAAATTTCATTCAAATCGGTTCAGTATTTAATTAAAAGATATGGACAAAATATTATTATGAATCGGTTATATTTATATAACTTTTGTTACAGTCGACTTGTTACATGACATGTTGTCCCTGCAGTTTAAATGAATAAAAAAAAACACAAGAAATGATTGTTGAAAAATTTAATTCAAATAAAAAAAAAAACAGTAATTATGTAGAGCCACGAAACGAATTAGTCATTCTTGAAAAATATACAAATTAAATTAAAACACTTTTTTCCTGAGAATATTAAACTCTACCTAGTAACTAAAATAATTTTCTTCGCACTTTTTTTCTGCAAAATCTTTAATAATTTTTGATAAATTTATAGTGTCGCAAATCTTGTGTTCTATTGATATCATAGCCAATCCAGATAATCTTTTTTGTGACATGATGATCAGCAGATAATTTTTTTATTATTTTTTATTTAGAAAAGCTTCTTTCACCACTTGCAACTGTTACTGGTAAAGTCAAAAGAATTCTGAGAGCAATACTGATATTTGGACCAAATCTTAAATCTGTTATAAATTTTAAATATTTTTTATTATATAAATTATTGATTTAGATATACATAGGACTGACATCTTCTCTGAAAGTTCTAATCCATTTATATCAGATGAGTCCTCGTGGGTTAAAATAGTCTCGAGGTTCTTACAATGTTCTAACAATTCATCTTTTGGCAGTTCTCTTAAGGCATATATGTTATACAAAAAAGCAAAATGTTTACTATGCTCAGTAATCTGGGAAAACCTTAACTCCAAGGACTTTATAGCTGTATCTATAATGTGAAAAAATACTTCGATCTTATATTTTGACGGGAATAAATGATTGGTTCATCGTCACACTCGTAACCAAACTTCTTCTTTTTGGATCGAACACGATGTTTAGGTACATTTTCAAAATCTAACAGCTCGCTGTCGATTTCAGCAGCTAAGGCTTTGGCGTCTCCAAGAACGTGAGTTTACTTAAGGAAAATACTTATCTGAACGTGAGTTTTCTAAAAAAAATTGTTTTTTTTATTAATTTAATGACAGAAGCTAAGTCAAAATCTTTACATTGCATTAATTTACTGACAGGATTTATCCGATTCAAAGTTTGGTACCAAATTATTACAGAGCATAAAAATTTAAACTGTTTAATTTGATTCAACAAACCCGAAGCTTCGTCTCGTGCAGAGGTATCCATATCTGTGTTTTGGTAAACACTAAACAATGCATCGTAAACTTGCCATATTTGATGTCTTAGTGGTTTTATTACCTTGATTCAACTTTCCCATCTCGTGTCTCTAAGTGGTTTTAGAGTAATATCTTTTACATTCATCAAAAGAATTGACCATCTGAACGTTGAAGAGGAAAAGAGAACATATATCTTTTGCACAATATTAAACAAATTGTAGCTTCCAGTGAAGATTTCGCAATGTCCTTTACCACTAAGTTTAAAGAATGACTACTGCAAGGCATATAAAATGCCCGTGGATTCATGTTTTTTATCCTGGCTTGGACCCCACTTTGAATACCTTTCATATTGGATCCGTTATCGTACACCTGCCCTCTTATGTTCTCAAAAGACAATCAAAGTGCTGATAATTGTTCTAAGATAACTTCTGTTAGTTTGAGACCTGTAGATTTTTCGTTTGGTATAAATCCTAAAAAACTTTCACTTATTACAATTTCTGACGTTCTTGGATGGTATTGGGTTTGATTAATAGAAATATACCTAATTATCAGGGTCATCTGCTCAGTTTTGCTAGCGTCCCGCGTACAATCTAAAATAATAGAATAATATTTCGATTTAATAATAGCTTTCAGAATGTGGCTTTTTATACTGCCAGATATCGTATTAATGAACTTATTCTGAATAGTTGTACTTAAGTAAATTGCTTGTTTCTCCTCTTTCTTTAAAACTCTGCGTACATGTTCCTGCATAACAGAATCAAATTCGGTTAACAACTCTACTAGTTTTAAGAAGTTACCATTGCTATATTGATACAGATTTATCAGAAGTACCTTGAAAAGCTAAGCCACTTTTTGCCAACATTTTGACGATTGAGGCAATAAATAACAAATCTCCATTCCAGTGTTCTATTTATGATTTAATTATTCTGTGTGACTCGGCATCTATCGTATGCGACGATTTGAGCCTACGTGAAAGTTCGAACCAAGATTTTACAGCTTCTACGTGGTTTCGTGATGTCTCATGAGATTTAAGCATATCACCTACATGCTTCCAATTGTTGTAGCCACCTTTATTAAGACCGGAAGTTGTAGTTGTATTAAATATTTTTCAGCAAAAACAATACACCGAGTTTTTTGCCACAGAATACACAAGCCAATCTCTCAAAATTTCTTCACCGTTATTAAGCTTTCTCTTATAATATCTCGAAGTAAACCTTCGACCATTGTTATCTCGTGGAAATTCAAATTCATACAATGGGTTAGGAGAACATCTATTTACTAAATATATTCTTTCTGAATCTGTTATTCTGTCGTGCCACATTGCTAGATCGGCATCCAAAAAGGACGTTAAGCCTGCTTTAATTATTTGTAGTTGCAATAGCACCTTTACCTGTAATATCGCTTGACCCAGAAGCAGTAGGTTCACAGATTATATTTGGCGTACCTTCATCATGTGGTTTAAGCGGGGCCGCAGCTACTACATCGGTTTCTTGTAGATGTGTGGCCAGTGTGGGTGACGATGGTTTGTTAAGCTCACCGTGACCTTTCTTCAAGAAGGACTCTAATGCCCCTGCTTGCTTTTGTCGCTCTGCATCTTTTTCGAGCCTTCGTTTTTTATATTGGTATCCCGACAAGCGTGCTCTACCGTCAGCCATTCTGTACGGTAAAAATAAATAGTAAATTAAAATATTAAAAATACATGTATGTAAAATAAGTAAATAATTTCAAGAAAAAAAAATATATATATATATATATATATATATATATATATATATATATATATATATATATATAAAAAAATATATATATATATATATATATATATATATATATATATATATATATATATATATATATATATATATATATTGCAATAACTGACTCCTGATCTTGATTTGAAAATTGAATCACCACATAATTTATTATGTAAGTGTAAACGTTT